>VFXL01000314.1:15357-120001 GCA_009761765.1 Phenacoccus solenopsis | reverse complement strand
TCATGTAATTCATAATCTTCTGAAATTTTTAAGCGATGACTTGCCAGTAGGTCTGCTGAGTCCGCAATATGTCAAATTATTTGTAACATTAAAAATTTCCACCGATTTTCTATTAATAAATTCAGACCAGTGGCACACAAATCCAGATTTCATTTCCGGTAAATTATACGTCGATTCGTAAAACTGATGGAGGAATTTAACGATAAGTTGAGGAAGAACGAAGCCTAGAAAAAATTTCTGTTTCAAATTAGTTCGAAGTATTTCTTTTTTCACCTCAACTTTATGAAAGTACTTGAGTTATTAAATGAAAATATTTAATAAAATAATAACAAAACCTATTTTAAATAAGAAAATATCAGAATTTTAATACAAAATTTCGTGACTTACGCTTTTTGTTTCCCTATCTTTACAAGTAGTTCAAAAATATTGACCAAGTTACCCGAAAGACGCGAAAAAATGTATGGAGGCACCCTTTCACCTGGAAAATTCTTAATAATTTAATATTCTTCATAATTAAAACTAAAAATAAATTTGAAATGAAATCTGGATTTGTGTGCCACTGGTCTGAATTTATTAATAGAAAGTCGGTGGAAATTTTTAATGTTACAAATAATTTGACAGATTGCGGACTCAGCAGACCTACTGGCAAGTCATCGCTTAAAAATTTTGGAAGATTATGAAGTTCTAAGTTTAATTTTCTGATGTTAGATTTGCTTCATCATCCAAATTGCAATCTTCAGAATTTTTAAAATCCAATAAAATGTTTGACATCCTCTCTTTTGTATTGTTGGAAAGTCTATCGTCGAATAATGAAAGAACAACAGTCTCTTCTTTTAAATGTCAATGGTGAGGAATACATTTTCTTAAACAAGCGTTCGCCATCGATTTATCATCTTCCTCAAACGATGATAGTGCCCTTAACAAATCAGTATCGCTCAGTGACGCTTCACTAGCTTTCATTGCTGAACTCTATGGCCTTATGTAAATCTTGACGATGAATATCACGATACGAGTCACTGCATTTTCCCCTGGTTTTCTTAAAGGAAATTCTTTTCGAAATAAAAATAATTTAAGAAAATATAAAGCTTTTGCCATCCATTGCACTTCATGGAAAGCACCTGGTTTACAAATAAAAATCTTCTCATTCGATGACTCAGCTCCTAATAAAATGATTACAAGTTGAAGAATGAAAAAAAAAGTATAGCACCTTATACACATTGTTACAATAAGCCCGAACACGCGAGATGTACTCTGCTATACACAGCGGTTAAGAAGTACGACTTTCGAACTAATGAATAAGATATTCGCGTTCACAACCTTGGAGGCGTTGCGGCACGGGTTAATATTAATTTATCGCGATAAAATTTTGGAAATATTATTTTTGCATAAAAATGAACACTTTTACAGGGTGCGCGAAAAAAATTGAAGAAAAAAATTTTCTCCTATTACATTCATTGTCACCCTAATATTTATGTATTTATATTACCACCATTTTCCTTAACGGTCACCACACAAATATACAGGGTGGCCCAAAAGAAAGTTCCCACTACCCAAAAGTTAGTTCCCTCTTATTTTTCGCATTGAACAAGCGATAAAGAAATAATAAAACTGCAAAAATGTACTCAATTTACTTCTTGTAAGACATTTTGAAATAAGAAATACATTTCGAATACAAAAGACGTGATTACGACAAATGTTCAAACTTGAACTTTCTGCATTGATATAATTTTGCTACCAGTTTGCCAGCGACTATTACTCGTTTTCGTTGTATCTGATTGATGGCTATTTCATCGAATGAATCTTCGATAAATTGTTGTAACTGACTGATAGTGAGTGGTTTTTGGGCATAAACCATATCCTCTACAGTACCCTATAAAAAGAAGCCACTCAATTTGTCCACGTCCTCAAATAATTCGAACATCGAATTCCCTGTCGACTGCATAATGAGCTGGTGCTCCATCGTGCTGGTAGTACAATCCTTCAAAAAAATCTTCGCAAATTTTTATTCCAGGCATTAAATAATCACATGAACACGTGTTGGCGCAGTATAAATAGGAATTCGTCGCAAAGTTTGTTACCTTGAAGGCTACAGAATCAGCTGTCAGCAGAGTGGTGGGTTGTTTCACATCTCGATAATCATCTAGGACTATTTCTAAAAACTCTGAATCAGTTCTTTTCCATTTCATATTGTGAGAAATGATATTCCTCCCTTCCGCCAACATTTCACATGTATATTTCAATTCAGTAGACAGTGGTTTCAATGGTTTCTTCTTGGGCTTTGGTTGTATTAGGTCTTGAAACATACCCACGATGTGCAATACCTCTTAGTTTTGGTGGTACTATCAGAGTACGAAGGTATCCTAAATAACAACCCACTACTAACGAAATAAAATATATTAACTAAAAAGAGCAACATACACAAGAACAAACGTAGATTAACAAAAACGACCGCATGCCACGATGGAGTGAAAACCAAGTACTAACTGATACATCCCCGGTGACCCTCTGCAAAACTCTCGCATTGGAAGAATGAAGGGGTATAATGGGTTTTCCGAAATCGCCCAGGCGTACGCCCGCGCAGTGGGCCAGAAAAATAATTTGGGCGGCCAAAATTTTAGAATTTTGTATCTAGGGGGTTTTAAAGGTGTTAATTCATTTTTAATATTTTTGTTCCATGACTTAAACAAAAGGGTGAGGAGGGGGGTAAAAACCGAAAATTTTCAAAATTATGATGTTGGGTATCAAATTGTATGTTTTAAACCATCCAGAATTCAATTCTGATATCATTTTTTAAAATTACTCAAAAGGAGCTTCAGTAGGGGGGTGCAAAATCAAAAATTTTCAAAATAATGATATTGGGTATCAAATTATATGTTTTAAACTATCCAGAATTCAATTCTAATATCATTTTTTGAAATGACTCAAAAGGGGCTTGATTAGGGTAGGATGGGGGTGCAAAATCGAAAAAATTTCAAATTAATGATGTTGAATATAAAATTATGTATATTACATTTTAAACCATGAATTCAATTCCGACATCTTTTTTTGAAATTACTCAAAATGAACTTTTGTGGAGGGGTACCAAATTATTCATGATGAAGCTAAAAAAACAGAAATGCAAAAAACAAAAAATTAATTAAAAAAAAATTAACAATATTAGAAAGACAGGTGCCTAAAAAAACACTTCTGAATCAGAGGAACGGCTTATTTTCAAAACCTACTAACGGCAAAAAAAATCAAAAATTACGTTTTAACCGATTCCTATAGTTTTCAACCTTCCAGATCGAATGGCGATGTCGTTTTGCTTCAAAACCTACTAACAATATATTTTGCTTCAAAAACTACTAACTGCACTGCTCATATTTTGTATCAAAAACTACTGAAGGTTGAAAAAATATTTTATTCGAGTAAAAAATGTAAAAATATGATTCAATAATTAAAACAAATCTTTATTTTTATATCGGATATCTTGATCGGCTGCAACATTTTTCGTGCTTAGCGTCAACTGCTTAAACGATTTATAAAATTCAGCCAATTTTTTGAACTAATTTCAAAACGTCATTCATCTTCTCGGTGGAACAATGATTGGAAGGTGCTATTTTCCTTGGAGCTGCTACTAGGAATTTCTTAGTTTTCTTCAGCATTTCAACGGATTTATAATCTGCAGAATACGTATCCTTATACGATATTTTCTGCCAACAAAGTAGCCTAAAACTTTTGAAATTAAATCACCTCGATCTTTGACAGAATAGAATACCAACTTTTAAAGTACATTTAGCAACGTAAGCATAGTCTTGGGCGAGAAAATCGGATCCCATTTTCACTAAATTACCACAAGATTCCAAAATTTCATCGTACTCTTTCGGCTCCAAAATCATTTGACACTTTCTTATTTTCCTTTCAGCTAAACTAAACGCGCGGTCGGCTAGCATATAGCTATGTCCCTTCACAAGGAAATACTACTGAAAATTAACGTTGGTCTTGAAGCAAAAGTTCATTAATGCCAAAACTGCACTATAATTTTTATTCTGCCCAGAACACGAATCACAAAAGAACCGGATACACTGAATTCCTTATTCCATAATCAATGGTTGAATCACATTCGTAAGAAAATGAATTAAACAGGATACAGTCTCGTTAGAACCTTTCGAGAACTCAGATTCTAACCATCTGTGAACAAAGTATTGTTGAAATAAAAGTATGACACAACAACAGAAAAAATAGATTAAAAAAATACCTCACCTGTAATAATACACAGTTTCTTTGTTCAGTTTTTTTTCACTTGTATGAATAACGATTTCAAACATATAATACCATAGCTGCCTAGCATAATAGGCTTCATTAATCTCAGTTTTCGGTAGTGGTTGGTTCTGCATTAGATCGAAGTTTATAACAATTGTTTTTTAAGGCTAATTGTTCAGTTCTCTTCGATTTGCTTGGTTTGGCTTCTTATGAGCCTCCGATCTAGTGGTAACGGGAATTGTTTTAGCTTTCTTCTTTCAACGTTATATTTATAATTAGTCTGGAAAAAGACTTTTTAATAACGTAGAGAATAATTCGATAAAAATATAAAATAGAATCAATTAAAGTATAACGTGATTATCGCTGGTTAAGTCTCTCAACACATCTTCTGTAATTTCGTTTTCTAATTTTTCAAAACCGCTGAAATCGGAAGGTGCTGGAGATGATGAGCGGGTAGATGAAGACGAGTAAGGAGAGCGAAAAATTTCGTTGAAATTTTCATCATCTTCACTTGAATCCTCTCCCGATTCGTCGGGTTTTGGACCGTACGCTTATATAAAGAAAGAATTTTCGACGCTCTTGATTTGTTCGGCGATGGTAAAACCATTATATCATTTAAAAAAGAAGAATTAAATGTAGTGAAGCATACCGAAGCTGCGTCGTCACAATATCAGCATACATCCGGTCCTTCAAAAAATGTTTGCAACGTGCCTATTGTAACAAATACGATACATGTTTAGCTTATCGGTCGCCTACCTAATGTATCATATATGTTACGCTCATATAAAGAGCTCAAAAAAATGTATAAAATAATACTTTAAAGTAATTGTGTTGATATGTGTACATACCTTGAATCCTTAGACCATTTAGTATTAACATAGACCGCGCTAACTGATAAGAACCTGGTCCCAACATATGGGTGATTCTATAAGCGATTCAGTTCCAAACAAACACAATTTATCAATAATTTTATTAGCTATATGAAATGAATACGTGATTATTAACTTTTTAAATAATCCTTTTCGTGATTCTTTTAACAAATTACTCTTTTATGTGTAAAAAAAATTATTTTTCCTATGACTCAGTGATTTCTATTACGTTGAAACAGTTCATCGAAAAAGGTTACGGAAGAATGCAGAACCCAGTTTTCGAGTAGAGTTTGCATGGTATTTCTTTATTTAGTTTCACTCATATGTTTTCAAAAGATCTCATTTGACTTGAATTAAAATTTTTTTTGGACTTTAGAAATCACTAACCATTGCGTTCTGTTTCAACTAAATAAAGAAATACCATGCAAACTCTACTCGAAAACTGGGTTCTGCATTCTTCCGTAACCTTCTTCGACGAACTGTTTCTGTTTTCGGGGTAGAGAATGCCTCTTCTGCAAAGTGCAGGGCACATATTTTTGCAGATTTTGAGAATTCGTATGGTGGCAGTACATCACAATTCCTAAGCCATCTTTCCCTCGCATCTTTTTCTTTAGGAAGCATGTAAAACACATTGACTGCGAAATAAAGCATAAAAGCCATAAATACTTACTTAAACCTTGAAATCGTCGAATCTCGATCACCACAAGCAATGCAGGTTTCAAAAGTCATATTCATTAATTCATTTTAACACATTTTCAACATTAATAAAATAAAAACCCCGAAAAACCCGGGAAAAAAATCTTGATAATCACTGATAATTCAATTTGTTTGGAACTGAATCGCTTATAGAATCACTCATATGTTGGGGCCACTGATAACGTGATTTTCCATTAGTTAGCGCGGTCTATGTTAAATACTAAATGGTCTAAGCTTGAACCTTTCTTCAGTGATGTAAACCAAAACTACTCAAATTAAAAATTTTTAAGAACGCTAAAAACTGAATCTCTTCGCACGTGCTTTCATCAATACGCGAATGGGTGACTCAACTACGACTTATCTTGAAATTACGTTGGTCCTATCGATTCCTGGAAGTTACTAACACAGTATAATATGCGATAAGTATTTACCCAACCCATTCCAGTATCATTTATCAAAAAATCTTTCATATTCTTTTTAGAATAGGCCAATGAAGTAGGTGTATCATATATGTTACATTAGGCGTTAAAAGGTTAACTTATTTATTCGTATTAGAATATAGGAATTAGCCACGTATTAATGTAATTACTGAACCGATAATACAAACTAAACTGAAATTTTATATGTTAAAATGTTGCATATATTTCAGACCGATAAACATCCGGAACAACAAAAATTTTGTTTGTTTTCATCAGTATCACCTTGTTCAGGAAAAAAATTATCTCAATATATGTGCAATGGGCATTCTAATGCAATTTTCAGTATTGCATACGAATGTGTTGTCACATTTCCATCGAACAAAACGTTACTTCCACCGGAAACATCGTCTTTATCTTCGGACTCTATTTCATTAAACCACCGCGCCCAAATTTCTGGGTTACCGCTTGCCATTTTTCTACACAAAAGTTGAAATTGTGATGGTGGTTATTTTAATGGTTATTTATGTAATGATGTTGGAAATCACACATAACCGTCGAGGAACCATCAATCCTCGAATTAGGTTCTTGATGAAGCTATTGCTGCAGGCGAAACAACCACACGTAGATGAATCAACAATAACTGTAGGAACTATGAGTTTATTCATAGATTCGAATACAACGAGTTACACGAGATATTTACAGCGGAATTCGCGAATACTAATTAATCTAACACGGATACGACAATAATAGCGCGTAGGATTAAAAAACACTTCTTTTTCTAATCGGCCATGAAACGTGGCCTTGTGAACGTATACTACGAACTTTACATGCTCCAACCAACTTTAACTAACGACAACTTAGCAACCAACTAACTAACTAACGGTTTCAGAAGCGCGCGTCTGTGCGACACTTATCACGAAGCAGTGTTGCCGTCCACCGGGAACCCGGCGTGGGCGAACCTACCGGTTCAAAATTAATTAGGAATGACTAAAACGAAGGCAGTAATCAACTATCTCTTATCACAGTACACAGTGTAAGTAACTTACCTTGGGCGTTCAGATTACAATCCAACACATTTATAGTAATTTCGGTCCAATATTCGATAAAACGATATAATTTTTAACAAAAATCATTAGAAATGAAGTTTTAAAATGCTAAACACGTTTTCATAGTTTCGAAATTATTGTGTTATCAATGAGATAACAATTTTCCACAGCGTCTATGTCCATGCATGATAGTTTTGCGTTATGCACAAAACCGCTATGTCCTGGACATAGCGGTTTTTTGCTTTTCAGTTGGACATAGACGAACTACGCTCTTCATTTTTAAGAGGTGGTGGAGATAGACTTTTGGGTTTCTGGCGATTTACGTTTAAAATATCAAACATAGGGCATAGCTGATTTCAGCATTGAATTCCTCTCGTCGAGACGAATCCAGTGATGTAAATATCTCATTTTCGATAAAAAGTGGACGTAGCCGACCTGTGCGCTAAGGTATCGATATGTCGTGTAAAACACGTCCATAAGATGAAATGTTATTATTACGAAACGGTACTATTTCTTGTTGCTGATTTGAAAAAAAAGGAACTATTTAATGTTTCTTTTGGTAAAGTCATTTTTTTTTTAAATTTAATTTCTTATAAATGAAAAAGTTCCAAAATAAATCTTATCAACAAATCGCGAACAAATTACGAAAAATTTACGAACAAACCGCGAACAAATTAATGATTCGACGCAGGTAATAAAAACCCACGAACAAATCCCTAAAACAAATCGCGGAAAAAATTTCTGGAATACTAATGAATTGGAAGGTCTACTCTTCAATTTTTATAATTGAGTAATCTTATAATTTAATCTACATATGGTGGGGTGTTAGGTACGTTTAAAACAACGACTTCCCTTTTTCTAGACGTATAAAATTTAATGACCAATTAGTAAACACGTAATCACCCAATACAAAAAAAAAAAAGAAACACTAACGACTTCTTAATAACACGTGCGAATGATTAACCAATAATCGACGTAGACTTGAAATATACGCATTATACAAAAACCCAACGACCTCTTTGTCGACTAATGTTTTCCTTTTAGTTATTGAAAAGTCAACGAATTCTTTAATACATTATATAAATGCTACTGCTATTATCGTTGTTGACGTAACTAATATTAATATTGTATTTCTTTAAACTTAATTTCAGATTAAAGAGTGCGTCATTGTTATAAGTTAACAACCTTTTCGTTAATAACGATAAAGTAGATGCTATTATCGTAGACGACGTATACGCCAAACATTTTGGCTTTTTGTTGTGTTTCCTCTCCATCTGAAATGCATTCAGCTTCATTTTTATTATAGCTTGGATGGCGTTGCAGGGTGGTGGTTCTGTCTCCTTTTTTATATTTTAAGTGGTCTCTACATTCCGAACTGCTCATAATGATCCAAACATCACTTTTTTTCCTTTATTACAAATACAAACACTCGGAATTTTTTAGTTGTTATGATCCCTCAAATTAATTGAACCCTAGTCCAAAAATAAACGTATATTTAATACATTTAATTAATGCAGTGTAAATAAGATACTAAAGAAATAATAATATGAAATAGAATAGACCTATTCAAGGGTACTCACTTGGCTTAATAATAGCACCATATGATGATTACAATAAAATAAAAAACGGGACACAAACCTTGAAAAGTATTCTCTTTGTATACTCAAGATGGCGGAGAGGGGACGAATAGATCAAAATTTTGGTTTCTGGTTTCAAAAGAGTAAGGCAAGGACATCATGATATTCAAACTTGTAAATGCATTTGAGGTGATTGGACAAAAAACTTTTTTTGAAGAGGTTTTGAATCTTGAAATGTCTTGAATTTTCCTTATCGCCTCACCAAATCAATCTAAAAAAGTCAAACTTCATATGTGTGGTTAGTTCTAGGCCAGATGACTGCTTCAATCGATGAAAAATGGCAAATGGTTTAAGTTGAAGGGTAGTTACTTCTTTTAAAAATTTCTTGCACAAAAAAAAAGTAGGATAAAACGTCTATGCAAAAAATAACATATAAAGATCATATAGATGTGGTTTACGTGTATGCAAAATTTTATTAGGCGATCATGTCGTTTAATTATTTTGAATCTCTCTGGAAAGTAAAAGTGAAACTAACCTCTATCTATCAAGACCAACAGAGTAATGTTTTTGGCACATTGGACTTGATCCCTATAGTTGTCGAGACCAGTTGTTTTTGATACATTTCTTACACATCTTCTCTGTTTAACTAACCCGTTGAATAAAATGTGGAGAGAATCCAAGATTATTTGTAGTTCGTTTCGAATATAACTCGTGCATGATTTTATGGTGCCCCTAGTGTTATCTTTGGTTCTCTTGCAAAACTTTGTTTCCAAGGTACATCTGTGTTTGGTGAATATTTCTGTTAATAACATACCTTCTTCCATTTTGGCATTGAAGTTTTCAAAAATTAAAATATTTCAAAAAAATGTATATATTCAAAAGAATCGAATTTAATCAATCAAAAATTTAATTAACGAATTCAACTTTGAAAATATTCATTTATCAAAATTTACAAATCGTTCATTGTCAATTAAGGTATTAATTTTCGCTTGTGTGTTGAAGAAGAAACCAAAAAGTTCACAAAAAAAGTTTCAGAATTTTTAAAATGTATCTGTTTGCTGTGGCGTGTCTTAATAATCTGATGTTCGCTATATGAATGCTTGAAAAAATCTCGTGTTGAGCTGAAGTGATTACCATTTGATTATATTTGATCAGGAAGCTTTCCAGTCGCGTTAAAGCCAATATTATTTTGATTTGAGCGCGAAAAAAAAGCTTGTCGCAATTATCTATTATGCCCATATCATTAAATGTTTCATGTTTGAGCGACTACTCAGGGACGTTTAAAATAATACATCATTTGTATTTTATATATACTTCCTACTCATTGTTTTCGGTGTTCTCTCGAATACAGATAATGGTTGAAGTATAAACCTGATTCATTCGAAATTGAAAGAAGTGATGAGGTTGTTTCGTAGTCGAACGCAAACATACCTGAACTACTACATCTCATAATATGAAAGTCGCGAAGGTTATTGTATTTTACGTTACTTACCGTAATCATCTTGCTAGAGCGTATAGAATATTGAAGCGCACCTTCATGAAAGCTATATGTCTCGCTTGTGAGAGATTTAGCTGAAATATGTGATCTCCTTGGAAGAACCTTCAAGTTCAAAATAGTTGGAAGTATTGTTCTTTAAATGCTGATATTGAATTCGCGAATTAGCGTTACCATTTTCTCTACTCGGGTCCATTTGGTGATTAGGAGAAGATGGCGATGGCACAGGATGTGGAATTTAGTGGGGGTTATGTTTCGTTTGCACTACGTTATGACATCATTATATAGATGAATTTCATGTTGAAAATAATTGATGGTTGTGATTGTTATCGATGTAACTGGGTGCTTCTTCGAAACAAATGATCATTTGGTTTGACTTCTAGTTCCATGTGGTAGCAAGGGTGGTATTTTTGGAAAACATGTATTTACGAAGTCGTATGGGCAAAAGAATTGAATGAAGATGCGATAAAAAAAAATTATGACTGGAAAATAACGGGTTTTTTGAAAATGCATCCGTGAAAAATTAAAAAAAAAGAAAAATAACTTTTCTAAAATTAAATGAGCGGAAATATGTTTACATATATCGCGACCGAATTCCATTAGTTTTTTCAACTCTGATTAAAATTTTCGATTTTTTTTTTGCTACATAACATGTCTGCATAATTTTTGCGATTAAAGAAAAAATCATCAAAATCCGTCCATTAGGAGAGGCTGGGCGATTGGAACAACGTATTTTTAGCCCAGTTTTTGTTGTTATTTTTTCTTGTAGCTATGATGATGATGATGATGATGTTCAAATGATACAGATGAAAAGTTTTCAGAAAAATGTTGCGAATTTTGACGAAAAAAAAGACAAGGTATTGCAAGGACACAAAGACTCATCTAATAAAAAATGTGTCTTTATAGAATGAGAAATTATAAGAAATTAATATTAGAAAGATGAACAAAATAACGAAATTGAGGGATAAAAAGAAAAAAATATTTTGAAAAAAAAAATTATGTGTTAAGGATGATGTTACAGTTATGAAGAGAAAGAAATAAAAAGCAAAACAGCATTAAAAAATCAAGATTGAAAGGAATGAGAAAAAAAAAAGATTAAATTGCACGGTAGTCTTTATCCTATTGTTGTTAAATTTTTTCAAAAATGTCAGTTTAGTACCTATGTTGAAATTACAGTCCAAAATCATTTAGTCCTATAGAACATCAACGGAATTTCGTGCTTACAGTAGATGATGAATTGTAGAGCACTGAAATATATTTCTGGTGCACAGAGGATTTTAAAAAAATGTGACGAGACTCGTTAAATTATGTTCTCATTTCTGAAAAACGTAACATCAGTTGTGTGGCCACTTTTGTTATTCATTTAGAGAATTTTGGTAATTGAACCCAACTGCACGTGATTCACCATGTGTGCAAAAATTACGAAAATTTCAGTAATGTTTTAGGGACACGTTTCATATTGTAGGCACACACACACACAGAAAAGTGATGAGGTGGCAACTCCGTTATATTATGCATATATGTGCTATTGAATTGGTGAGGTATATAAGAATCAAGATTACTTCTTTATTTTTCTTTCCGCATCATAAAATGTTTTTTCCCAATTATGCTCCCTTTCATAGATCCTTCATGATGTGGAGTGAAAAGTAAATGGCTAATAGGTTAACTTTTCAGCGTTAGATTGTGTTATACTTCAGTAGTAATGTAGCATATACCTGATTCTTGCTCAGATTTTATTTTTTCGATTTTTCACGAAAATTTATTTCATTTCATTAGTTTAACATTTGATACAAACTTTTTCTGGAGTATTCACTAAAGGAATTATGAATTTTCATTTTTTTTTTTCACGGGATTTTGAATTATTGTAAATTTTTCAATATACAATTACCTCAACAAATTGTTATTTATAAACACATGTGTAGTGTGACGACAAAATAAAAAAAAATTCAAAACTAATTTGTCGTCGACTTTCTACGTTTGATTATATGTAGTTATTTTATAGCAGGGATGCCAGATTAGCATTACTAATAAAAAAAAAATAATAATAAATAATGGCAGAAATATTGTTTTGGTAACATGCGTGTATTTAAAATATATTCACGTACGATTAAGTATGAAAATGGTAACAAATAAGAGTAATTCTAAATATGAAAGATTAATGCATATATATATATATATATGCTACTATCCTTGTCAGGCCCTGGACCGTAGATATCAAACAGACGTTCCGAGACCCGGTCTTATTTAAAGGGCTAAAGTTGCTCGCGCGAGCTTTTTGGAAACCACTTGAACATAGCATATTAGGAAGCTTTAGAGGGGTAAGAAAAATTCAAAATTCACGAATACAAATGATATGCAATGGTTCTTATAAGATACACTTCAGATTTACTACTATCCTTGTCAGGCCCAGGTGGGTCTACCCAAGATACCACCATATCCACTGCTTCCCAACGTTTGTATAAAACTGAAAGCTATATAAGTTCAAACATACACACAAAACGTTGCAAGATCCGAAAGGGGTCTCGCAACGTTGAATCGGGTCTCGGAAGGATAGTAGCATTTCCAAGATCGGGCCTGACTTTACCGTACCATACCTATATATAGGTATAGGTATAGTTTAGTGTATTCTTGCACCCGCGGGTGCCATGACGTTTTCTTACGAGAGTGTACTAGAATGCTTGGTAACAATGCCTAGAGTCCTTAAGTAAGTGAAGTTTACGTATTTTACGTTGGGTGCAATAATGTACAATTATTTCACTGGACTTTACTATAGTATATAACTATTTCTTTTTACAATATACTGATGATTGAAAGAATGGTCCTTATATGTGATATTACACAAATACTTATAAACTTGTTACTTGATGCGTTAAACTGTTAATACAAGCAAATATTTAACAGCATGCATTGTTGTACCCAATTTGGTCTTTAAAGTATATTAATGCACCTTTTATGAGGTGCAATAATAATTATAGGTTTTCATGTAGATAGATGCAACTACTATCGCTATTTATATAATGGGTAGAACAAGTTACATTTAAAGACCCCGGGTCCAACAAAGTAAGTATTGTAACCAGATATAAATATCTTTATGAATACCGAGAAAAGTTGTGTGAACTTTTGAAACTTGTTGTAAAAAATGATTACATAATTGATTTTGAAGTTTTGAGAATTGTTTAAAGAATGATTAGAAAAATGCAAAAATCAATTGCTCGTTTTACATTTATTGAAAATTGTTGAAAAAGTAAAAAAAAAATCAGCTGCTTACAAAAGACAGCTACAATGGATATTTCGATTAAAAAAAAATTATCCGAAATTTCAGTCTCGAATGTGAACATTCATTTGAATGAAATAAGATAGTATGCCCCTTCTTGAAGAAAACTAGGCAACTTATTTTACATTCCCTTCATTGAAAACTACACCGGGCGCACTGATCACGCAGCATGATTTCCAACACGATAATTACTCTAATGGATATTTTTAATTTTTCAGTCGAAGTAATACGCACATGGTCCCCACCGACTGGATGGGTTATAACAATTACCAGCGCATGGGCAATATACGGTGTCATAAAGGTACGAGTTTGAATCGTAAACGTCCTATACAATAATGATATAGCTTTAAGTTCAAGGTATTTCGTTAAAGCATTTGTTATACTAATGATTTACATCCAACAATAAATGGTATCGAAGTCGTTTCACAGAAAGACTAGTTTGTATCAGTGTAGATTTCGAATATGCGTCACATATTTATAGTGTGAACTGCGGTGTCCCTCTGAGGTCAGATTGTATGGCATCATCGAAGGTGTCTTTGAAGTGATAAAGAAATTACGGACATGATCGATTCAAAATTATCATCCAACATGGAAATGAAATTAAATTTTCTGCTCGTAGTTATAAGTAATTATGTAAAGAGAAAGATCACATTCTCGGTAAAATTGATCGATTTATCAAATTACATAATAAAAGGAAACAAGTAGTATGTATTATACCTGATTCTGGACCACATTTTTCTCAACGCTAATATTTCGGATTTTTAACCGAATTAATCTTGTATTCATCTATTAAATAACCGATAAAAACAATTTCAGTTTCTCAACCATATTTATTTCAATTTTACCCCTTCAACAACCGATTAAAAGTTTTATCTGTTCATTATCCAGAAAAAATAAGGAATTAAGTTCAACAATATTGATATTCATTTTTTAGTAGATTCAAAGCCAATATTTCTATCTAAAACTGTGGGACACATTTTTTCCCCATCACTCAACACCTATTTTTCACTATTTAAGCCCTATTTTTATATAATTTTCATCAAATCAACTCTTAATTAATAGAATCATTTCTTACTCAAATTATTATTTTTTTATTCACTCAACACTACTCAACACAAATATTTCTAGCTAAAACTACTCTTTGAACCTTGAATTTCTCTTTTCAGCTCAAACTTTAGCAGATACAAAAAAAAATCCAAAAATATAAATTACCATCTTCTCCTTTAAAATTGAAACAAGAATGGATAATAGGTACCTACATACTTCAGAAGAAAGGCAATATAAACTTAGAGGGAAAAAAAATAATACTAATATTATGTTTGCATAGGAATTAAGCGATCAAAAAAATAAAATTAATCTTCATATTCCAAGGCAGGTTTGTCTGGATCCGGTGAGTAATCTAAGGCCTTGACTAATAATAAGGCAAATGAATCCAATGGTTTTCCAAATATATTCACGTTTTTAAGTTTTTTACCCACTTGTTCTGGGTGTACTTTGGTATCAACAATATTGTGAATTACAGCAAGAGAATGACAAAACTTTTTTTTGTATTCTTCAAAATTCTCAACACCATCCAAAAAATGGTTATTATATGCAAGCTTGAGTTCCGCCATTAGAGGAGCTATTTCAACAGTATTGCCTTTCTCTCGAAGTACCCATTCAAAATACGCAGCTCTGCGATTGAGTTTATTTGCTCCCGCGTCACGTGATTTCTTGGCTTTTGGATTTTGACATTCAGTTGTTTTGTGTCCAAATTGAAGACAATTTTCACAAAATGATGGTTCAGCAAAACTTGATTCAATTCGGTCCATCACTCTTCGTACTCGAATCGGAAATTTCAATTCAAGCAGTTCTTTTTCTTTACTATCCTGAAAACATTAAAGAAGTCTTATACTCTTATTAAAACTGACATTACACCATAAATGTATTTCCCCTCTTTGAAAAGCATACTCTCAGCCACGTCCCGAAGTTTCATAAAAAATGTAGGAATGGAGAGGAGCACAAACAAAATAAATGAGTGCACAAACGTGCACAAACGAAGCACAAACGATTGACATATTTTTCACCCCCCACTAGTGATGGGCGGGGCAGCATTTCTCCAGCCCCGCCCATTAAAAGAGGGGGCACAAACGAAAATTATGTGTGCACAAACATGCACAAACGAAGCACAAACGATTGACTTTTTTATCCCCCACCACTTATGGGTGGGGCAGCATTTCCCCAGCCCCGCCCATTAAAAGAGGGGGGCACAAACGAAAGTTATGTGTGCACAAACGTGCACAAACGAAGCACAAACGATTGACATATTCTACAACCCCCCACCTAAAATGGGCGGGGCTGCATTTCCCCAGCCCCGTCCAAAGACTTTTAAAAAAATAAAAAGTTGGAGGGGAGCACAAACGAAAATAGTGGGTGCACAAACGTGCACAAACGATGCACAAACGATTGACATTATTTTCGAACCCCCACTTAAAATGGGCGGGGCCAGCGAAATGGATCTACGTTAAGAAAGGTGAGATCCGAAATCGGATCTCATCATTCCAAAACAGAGCTCACCTTTCCATGAAATGTATATTTTGGATCTCACCTTTCGGAAATATAAATATATATATATATATATATATATAGTGATCTATGGTCAAAGTGGCATCACTCTGCACATTCCTCAGAAGTGCATCTAATGTCACGTTAACGACACCACAGTGGCGAACGGAATCTATAATTTCATAGGTTTTCTTGGAAACAAATTTTTAAAAATGATGCCACTTTACCTGTAAACTTAAAAAAATGAGGCTACTACGACCGTAGACCGAAAAAAATTTTTTTGTATGAAAAATAGAATATTAGTGGTAAAGTGGCATCACCCAAATAACCACACCAGTGACGTCATGACACATAGCTGAATCGATGAGCAATGTGATGGTAAAGTGGCATCAAAAAAAAGATG
Source organism: Phenacoccus solenopsis (assembly GCA_009761765.1). Classification (NCBI taxonomy): domain Eukaryota; kingdom Metazoa; phylum Arthropoda; class Insecta; order Hemiptera; family Pseudococcidae; genus Phenacoccus; species Phenacoccus solenopsis. Next base: position 103,436 of record VFXL01000314.1, on the reverse strand, counting down.
CCACTTTGTAAAAAAGATGCCACTTTACCTGTAGACAACGAAAAATGATGCCACTTTATCCATAGATAAATCTATATATATATATATATATATATATATATATATTTTTTAATTTTCTTTTTTTTGAAGAGATAAACGTAAGCATTTCCTATACATATGATTAAAATAAACCAAGTACAACTTTAAAGTACCCAAATACGACCACTGAAACGAAGAATTTATTTATATTTCGTAAAACAAGAATGAACTACAAATTAGAACTACGAACTATGTAATATAAAAAACAAGTGGGAGGGGGGGGGAATTTGTGAGTACTTTTATTAAACTGTACTTTGAAACTGAAAAGGAAAATGTGATGCGATATCACATATTGTCCGGATAAGATGGAATATGTCCGGATAATAAGGTCATTCGGATAATTTCTTACATTATATAAAGAATGACTTTTTTTTTCATCAATATTATTCACAGGTAGAGCAATCGTAGTTTGTTTAAATTTTTTTAGAATTGATTTTGGATTTTGGTTTTGAGGAATGTTGTATTTTCCTTTTCTTTCTAACCTTTTATTTTCTAATAATAATAATTTAATATCTTTCATTTTTAAATTCAAATTTTGTTTTGATAATACATTATCACACCCAGCATTACACATAATGTAATGTTTATTTATTAATAGATAAACTTATGCAAGGTGATTTGGTAGTGTTGAGTTTAATACTTAGTTTTCTATATTCATTCGAGTTACTTGTAGTTTTCACATTTAATTCAATAATGTGATCCTTAATTCTAGACTTTTCACATTCACTTGATTTATATGCACTTTCAGTATTTGATTCAATGATGTGACCCTAAGCTCTAGGCTTTTCACTTTCGCTTAATTTATATATACTTTCAATATTTGATTAACCCTACACTGCATGAATTTTTTTTTTTGCTGAAAAAATTATATTATATGTAATTCTACTCATAATTAATGGAAAAAAACTAAAAAAAATATTGGGCCCAAATTGGGCTCTCTAGGGTCCAAAAATGGGGCAGTGCCGTATGGATTGATCATGCATATAAGGATATGAAAAAATGAAAAAATCGAACGAAATGATTTATTACAAATTAGAAGTTATGATACAATTTGAAACAATTCTGCGACCCATTTAAGCATAGTGAAACTTTGCATTTAGAACAATAGATTCGGCTCTGGCATCGGACTTTTTTTAAACACAATTTTCATATTTGCAAATACGTTTTTCGCCTGTGACCGGCCAGTGATCAATTTTATCGTATCTCACATCTTTTGAGTACCGAGGATTGCTAAAAAATTTCTTTCTTGGTGGCTCCTCTTCATGCTTGGATGACGATGGTTTTCCAATTTTTTGCCACGGACTCGGCAGTCTTTGTATCCATTCTAGTCGATATACAAATTCTTGTCCAGAAAATATCACATTACAAAACAACGAAATTTCATCTTCACCAATCTTATGCTCTGTTCTCATGAATAAATCATATTCTTGTTCATTAATAGTGATTTTATCGTTTCTATTTTTTTGAAATCCAATAATGACATAACGTGGTTTGTAATATGAGGTAGGTATGTCCTAAACGAATGTTTTTCCAGTAACAGATGATTTTTCAATATACATCCAATGTCTTTAATACATTTCATATTCAATGGAAGATGATATTTCTTTATTAATTACTGCTTCATAGGTGAGGGAAAATTTATACTGAAGCATTCGCCAAATTATTTCTGATAAATTTATATTAAAGGTATAGGTATTGGCTATTGTTTCATCAATTAGCAGTACATTATTACAATTTGGGTTTGTTCTAATCAATTTCAGTTTTTGATGAATACGGTATATATAATTTGCATAATCTTCACAAAATCCTAAAATTATTTTCAGTGGTATAAAAATGGAAAAATACCCTTCTTTACTAATTATATTGGAACTTGATTTTATTCGCCAGCATGCATCGTGACAAGCCAAATCATCATTGAACGAGACAATTGATATTTTATTCTACATTCAATTCTCTACGAAATGATCTATAGAACATATTTCTATGATGAATAGTGGGAGAGTAGTGGCTTCCTGAAGAACGGTAGTGTGGTGGAATACTTCAGATACCAGTAATTTTTTCAATTAAAGGCGCAATATGTGTTATAATATTTAAGTAAGTGCCAAGAAAATATTTTTCCATCATTTTTGGCTGTATAGGTTTTTAAAAGACAATGATACTCGTATCATGAAGCTAGCGAAATAAAAGCCTCCTTTTTAACAAAATGGATTTCAAAAATGTATTCATTTCTAGGAGAAACATAAAAAAAAAATCATTCACAATGGGGATGTTGCCCTTTTTTGTGGAAAAAATTTGAGCCCATTTGATCACATATAACTTGAGAAAAGAATTTCAAACTTTACATTTTACAGTATACCGGGTGACTACTTGATTCGAGCACCCAAGCGAAAAAATTAGCTAAAAGGTGAAAAAATTCAAAACAAATATGTATTTTTGACAACGAAAGTATGAATTAAAATTTTGCATTTCATTAATAGACGCTTTTAAGCATTAAATAAATATTATTCATGGTATTGATTCTCACTAATATCATTCAGATACATAATTTATTTCTATCAGGGAAAGACTTATCAAGTAGTCACCCGGTATGCTAAAACGTGAGGTTTCCGCGAAAGCACCCGTTATGACGTCATAACCTTGGAACCGCTCATTACTCTTTTGGAGATGAACACGACGAAGCGTTTTTTCACGTTTATTGCGCCTAAACAGCGCTATTTACGTTATAAACGATAAGGACGTTTTTTATAGAGTAAACTATGAGCTTTCCGATGGTATCATAATTTTTTTCATTGTAATGAATTTTAAGCAAGATATGGCTTCGTTAAGTTGACGGGGATCAGTTTTTGCAAAATGTGAAAAGAAGGAGTGGTTGGGTAAAAATAGTTGATATGCCATTACAAAGGGTATGAAATGCACTAAATTTTCTTCATTGCAAGCACCATTCTAGCTTTTCTAATTCCATAGATATAATAATGCAAAGTTTGAAAAGAGTTGAAAAAGCGGAAAAATGTGCATTTTTCTATTTTTGGACTGAATTATTTAAAAAACTAAAAACTCTACAAAAATGTTTTCAGCGAACGAAATGTAATACTCATTAAGGGCTTTTTAATGCTATGATAAGATTAATTCCAAGTATTTTTATACGTGAGCTAAAAGCAAAGAAAGAGGTGCCAGGAGTAGAAATACACAAAAAAAAATGTATCCACGATTAATGAGCAAAAAATAATGTTGAAGAAGTTAAATTTTGGTTTATTTCACTGTAGGGAAGCAGCTTCACACAATAACATGAAGGTGTGATAGGAATTTAAAATATTTATTGTTTTTTAAGCTTTTGATTGTATCAAGAGTGAAAAAAATTCCAAAATCAACAACTTCTTCAACATCATGTTTTGCTCATTATTCACGGATATATTTTCTTTCTCGTGTTCTTATGGGATCAAATGGAGAGTGGTCGAAATGAATACATATTTTTGAACTTATTTCTGAGGCAATCAGCTGAGCGATGGCGTTGATCGCCACTCAAGCTATTAAATTTTCTAGCAACTTTCACCCAGCATTCTAATTTCTCACTATAAATTAAAATCATGTGGTTACGTCAAGTTGGGTTATGGGTTATCACCAAAAAGCATGATAAATAATGCTAATTTTCTTTTAAATTAAAAATAATGAATTTTGCTAACACACTTACTTATTAGTAATCTGGTCAGTTTTTTTACATTCTAGGATATTGGCACATTTGCTAACCAATTCTGTTAGCAAATTAGTTTCTCTTAATGAGAAATTAATTCTTGTTGATGATGACATCACAAAATAATAAAATGAAATTTTAAAAATGCACAAAAATTAACAATTAACAATATTATTTGCAATTGTTACAACAGACGGACAGAGAATAGAAAACAAAATAATCATAATTATTACTTTAAAGTTTAAGAGAAGTGCGCGAAAAAGAGTCCGTTGGAATCACATGAACCCAGATGAAAATGTTTACCGAATCAATGTTGACACGGTCGCGCCACAAAAGGTGGCGCGACAACCAAATGTCGCGGTCAGGAAAAACATTTGATTACTCGACAAATAATGATCGTATCGAGGTGAATGAGGTGTTATTGGAAAGGTATTTTTATACCAAAGACACGGTGTATCCCCTCCCCTTATCTGGGGTTGGGGGTAGTATCTTGGAATTTCTTGAAAAAAAAATTTGATATTTTATATTTTCTTGTATTTTTGAAGTTTAAAATTTTTTTATATTAGGTAATTAAAAATATTTCATATAATTAGGTAAGTAAAAAATTTTTCTTATAACTAAAAAATATATCTGATAATTAATGTAATACTAGTGATAATAATGAGTCAGCCCTGAAAAGGGCTATTTTATGCTATGGAAGAAATATTAATTAGTACTGAGATGACAAGATTTTTTTGTTCGTTCCATTTTTGTAGTTTATCATCGGAGTCGAATAAACGTGTACAATCCTATTTTTGTAACGTAAGTCCACCACAACACATTTATCATTCTTTTTCTCCTTTGAAAAGTAACCTAAAAGTAGCAAATCTGAATCATTGTGGTAGTTAGATCTTATTTCGGAAACAAATTGTGTCACTGTGATGCCCTTGATAGCAGTTAAGCACTGTGATACTTTTGGAATACTCCCCGCTTTCCTTCGTATCTGAGAAAAAATATTCTCAACTGCATCCTGGTTCAAACGCGAGGTCAGTAGAAAATTGTAGCCATTACACCCTTCCCTTAAAAGTTCGTGACAAATATCAGAAATGGTTAGATTTTTTCTTTTTCTTGGTAATTGTTACTTTTCACGTTCTTACGGAAACCATTTTAAACCATATGCTGATTTCGTCAATAAACCAAGCTGTTGCTAAAGCTTCTTCTGATAATATGTTTAAACGAACCGCCATACGGAGACCAACTGCTGTCTAATGCGAAAAAAAAATGAACCGCTGGTCCTACTTACATTTTATCAAAGTTGGACGGATTGACATCTTCTTCATCTAGATGATATAATGTTCGAAGAGCTTTATTACCACAAATTTCCGCATACCATAATGCCTTAACGTATTTCCCTGAAATAAGCAACAGCTATTATAGTTACTTTGTTAATACCACTGCCAAAATAATCAAGTGCTATATTCTTACCAGAAACTACGTTAGTCGGTAATTGTTCTAAGGCTTGTACCTCTTCTGGTATCTTTATTTCATAATTTTGCAGGAAAGCATTCTTGAGATTTTTCAACAGATGATAGACATCTGACATAATGTATATGTAGTGGTCATTGAATAAAAAAGGATTCTTAGTTTCTCCATTCTTTTTTGCCGTCACACCTAATGAACTCCATGCACTAACATTCTTAGTAGCCATGTCTGATGATATTGATAGCACATGTAAACCACACTGTTCCACTTAAAAAAGTTCGTAATTTCATCTACAGTAGTTTTACTATTGGTTACTTAACAAGCTATAGCTTGTTTCCAGTTAAAACGTAATTCTATATAAGGACTAACAATATGTGAGTGCCAAGTTCCTTGGCATTACCAAGAGTAACAAATCCACAGAAACGAGCTGCATTTTTATCGTAATTTTCTGGAGAATTAATTTGCATTTTATCAAAAGAAAGTGAGCATAAACGATCCAAAGGATCCATTACTGAAACTTTTTCAGATAATGGTTTTAATAAGTCTTCAAAAATGCCGGTACTTATTTTGTAATTTTGAAGGCGCCGATTTAAGGTGTTATATGATGGGATTAGATATCCACTTTGTTGTAAGTAAGTATATCCATGCACTCCTATAGAAATGCAGATTTGAACAAATTACTGAACCGAGAGGTTCGCCCACGCCTGGTTACCTGGTAATGGCAACAGTGGATGATAAGTGGCGCGCCGCGTCACTTGTTAATTCTTAGCTTAGTACGTATGTTGCGTTGGTCTTGAGACATGTACAACGTATTATTTTTATTTTTCTCGCGCATTGTTTGAAAAATAGAGTAAGTTCGTAATGTATTCGCCAAATATACTATTGTGTAATTATATGATTCCGATCTCGTTGTTGTGTTCGTTTAAATAATCACTCTCCTCAACTGAATCTGGTGGAGGCTGGTGGACCTCCACAACTGGCAGTAGGTAGGTGACCGTGTATCTGCCTACCAACTGGTGTACATACACCACACACCAAAATCCTCCACTTCATTACTCAACTGAAATCAAAATTATACTCGACCAGTGGAATTTTTCATGAAATATCCAGCCGAATGATATTTCATGATTTTTCCTAACACATTGGTCTAAATTATAATTTTGATTGAATGTAAACGTGTACGCCGCCTTTTCTTTTCGTTTCCATCAACGAAATTTCAACAAATATGGCTGACCCTGAAAATTACATAAATAAGTAAAAGAGTTCTCGCATGCAAAATAAATAATGAACGAGACTCTTTAATTACAAAAATAAGGAATAAATACATTCACACACGTTACATCTCATCGCGATATCCGCGTGTACTGATTCCAAGTGCTTGCTCATAGCGAACGATCCATTCGCGTAGAACGGACAATACTTGCATCGTATCATCCCCGGTGTTACACGTCTCGCTGGTTGTTCCAGTGCTCTAAATGGGCCATATGCCCCTTCCGCCTTTTTAATTGTAATTTCCAGACCGTACTGCATAAAAATATCTCTAACCTCAGCCAGCGAATGGAGTCGGGGATGGCCGGGTATAAGGTTGATTCTGTGCGATAAGAATTCTCGCTCCATCTCCTCTCTGTAAAAAAAAAAAAAAAAAAAAAAAAAGGAAAACAGGTAAGTAAGAGAAAGTAAAAGTATCATTGGTCTAGTATTAATACTCACCTAACGAGTTCTTCCTGCGTACTGTTATCGAAATTTTCCTCATCGTCATCTTCTGATTCTGCATCTGATGATTCTACATCTGATGTTGCTGGCGGTAACGGTGGCTCTACTCCTCCGGCATCACTCGCCACTGCTCCTCCGGAACCGTGCGTCTCTACACCAGAACCGTGCGCCTCTACTGTCACCTGTCGTCGTTGTCGTTTATTCGGTGGCTCACAATTAATTCGTTCTTCTCTATAAAATTCAGGATTCTGAATCAAATTTGCGATCACACCTTCCACGGAATTCGACATTTGTAGTTCGGATGCCTCCTGCAAAAACAAGCGTACAAATTAAGTTATTTCATCGTACAATAATAAAAGTTAATAAGTTATTGCATCGTACAATAATAAAATTAGTTCAATAATAATGCTTACTTTTTTGAGGAAGTTTCGATAATCTACATGATTTGCCAGTTTCAATATATACGGCATTTCGCGTGCTACGATACGTTCTAAATAAAATTTAACGTACCCAAAATGGGTAATCGACTTACACTAAAACAGACATTAAGTATGTTAATGAAGGCAAGTCAAAACGCCCGGTAAATTATATCATAAAATGATAAAAAAAATTGGTCCTCTACGATATCTACGTAATGCTTACATTGAAATACTCACGTAAAGGAAGTAAGGCAGGGTCGCAAGCGGTGCAAGTTGAAAAACTACGTGAAAGCCTGCAAAAAATATAGTTCTTTAGCATAAAAATCGTAGATGTAATAAGATCAGTGGTGCGGTGAACCCCTTGAGTCGATGAGGAGTAACCCCCCTAATTAACAAAAATAGCCCCCCTGGCTAAAACAATAATTTTTTTAGATACAAAAATGTTGTACCTTGTACTTGAAAAAATCAATGAGTTCGAGAAAGGGGGATTCGTTAAAACAATATAGGTATTCGAGGCGATAGATTCAGGGAAGCGAGGTTCGGGAGAACTTTATTCGTGAAAAATGACATTGGGAAAATAGCCGTTCGGGAAAGGAAATTGTCGGGAAACTGGTTTCGGGAAAATATATGGGAATCGCTTTTGCTACATTTTTTTGGACCACCTTACACTTACTTTCGGATTAAAAAAAAATTATACGTTTTACCTTAGGATATGACCAAAAAATGGAAAAAAATTCAGTCATGTAAGTACCTACTACCCATCCTCCAAAAAATTTTTCTTACAATTAGCATCAGACGCGCCTTGGCTTCATATTTCATTTTTTAGATCACCTTGCACTCACTTTTAAATTTTAAAAAAATTATATCTCGCGGTATGACTAAATTTTTTTTTTTTTAAATCAGACACGTACACTAGGGTGGAACGCTTTTGACTTTTTTTCGAAAATCGGTGACGGCTACTTAAAAAAGGTTGTCAAGTGACCCCAATAGTACGCTCAGAAATTTCAGCCCCCAAGGTCAACGTTTACCTTTCCCATATTGGGGTCAAAGTTTTGAAAATTGGTGATGTTTCAAATATTTTTGAAAAATAAAGAAATGTATCGCGATCGATTTTTTTTCCTCTCAGTTTTTATCTTTTGTAATTTTAACTAGCCCTTAATAATATTCTTTTTAACATTACTCAAAAAATTTTAAACTTACTCCAGGTATATGCCCATAGGTCCCAGACCTGCAACATCAGAAAAATTAAATAAATTATTCAATTATTAAAAAAAACTAAATAAACTAAAGGGTATACCCGAATAAGGGGTGAAATCGGCCCCAAGCGCTTTTTGGCTCCTATACCCCTTAGGTGGTGCACCTAGAGTACAAAAAATTTTTCACAAAGTTTTGGACCCCTACCCCCCTCCATTCCTGTTCCAGAGGCCTGTTATTGCTGTTTTTTCACGAATTTTTCATTCGGTTCAGGATGAAGGAAAATTTTTGTTCTTTCGCACATAGTCAGGTACCCTAGTGGTGTACTTAAGATAAAATTTTGAACAATTTTGGTTTACTCCTTCATGGGGTTTTGGGCGTCCGAAATTTTCAAATGTACAAAATACCTTAAAATCGAAAAACGACCACTTTTTTGAAATATCCTAAAAACGTGTTTTTTTATGTAGATTAACCTCACGTAATCAGTTTTGAAATTTAGAAATGCCCCCGACCGCCAATAGCGAAAAACGTGTCATATAATCGATTTTTTCCACTTTTCAAACGTTAATAATTTAATTTTTCATCAATAAACGTTATACAATTTATACACGTCTATTACCTTTACGTAAAATTATAGTATCAACCAACTAACCTGTTTGTATGTCGGTTAATTGCATACAATGTTGTATTAATAAGGGTATAGAATATGTACGTTTTTTCGTTTTTGTCATCTCTATACCGAGTACCGACACGTAATGCATGCTGGGGTGGAACGAATTTTGGTTTTTTTCAGTAGTCGATGACTCTTGAGCAAAAAAAGTTGTCAAATAGTCCTAACAGTATGCTCAAAAAATTTCAACCCCCTGGGTCAATATTTACCATAATGGTAACTGTGTATTGGTAGAAAACAATATAGTAAAAAGTAAAAATCGGAATATACAAAAAACGAAAAGAATGTTAGTTAAAAAACACAGATTATGGTTAAAACACAAAATGGTATAAAAGTGGGTAACAGCAAATGCAAAGGTGGCAGCGCCACTTTACTGGTAAATATGTTCTCCGGATAGCCAAATCTTCTCCAGCCAATCAACCTTGGACAGTGAACGCCACCACCAACAGCTCTAGGCGTGCAGCAGATTACGCAAATTTCGTCCAGCCTGGACCCAGCGAGTCTCCGTTGTATCGCACAGCTATCAATCCCAAAACTAGGCAAAACTCAGACGACCAATGGTATCAGGAACCACTGCTCACAACTACAAGTGCTTAGGCGCATAATGCCACGAAGCAGTGGCCAAATCTTATCCGTTGAGGCCTTTGGGATACAGGGCCAAACACCGCCCTCGGGAAGCACTTCCAGTCTCCACACGCGGAGTATCCACGCGGCCGTAATGTAGGCGCACAGCCACCACCGAACCCGCAGCATACAGAAAATGCGGAAGCGGGCGTGACAATCCGGTACCACCAAAACACCAGCTCTCGAACTCTGCTTTGACCATATGACGATCCCCAGTACGGAATGGATGGCAACAGATCCTCTCGATGTATAATTTCTTATTCTATTTCTTGCTCCTAATGTTGAAGAAATTTGAGCTTATATTGCTCTCTCAAACGCGACGGCAATGGTTGAAAAAATAGATGTTATGAGCGTTCCACAGCCACGTCAGTATATACATACAGGTTACTGGGTTACTACTTATTGAAAACATTTCCTAAATCTTTCAGTGGTTGCAGTTTTTCAGTCATGGTTCTTTCGTAAATAACCAACTTTCTCTCGGCAATATCCTCCACCTTCTTGTAATGTTTCACTCGTACTTTGCGCAACTCATGCAAGTCTTCCACGATCGTTCTTTTATCTCTCTTTTTGCTGGAGGCAGAGGAAGAAAACTGTGAGTTTAAAAGTGGCGAAGGTGAATTAGAAACAGGAGATGGAGCTGATGAAGGTGTACTTGAAATCGTGGAGGATGTCGTAGGCAGTACAACTTCAGGATATGGTGGCCTGCAATAAATATAAAAGTACTCATTAAAACTTGAAGGAAGGCTGAAAGGCATGGTTATATATTTTATAAACTAAACACTAATGTCTTCAGTAATTTTTAGATGAAAGTGTATGATGAATACTTACCAAGATTTTTCATGCTCTTTCTCCCAAAGTTCTATCCTTTGTTTCCTCAAGCAGGCATACTGGGTTTAATGTATGTTTCTTAGCTAGAATTTCATCCAATTCCCTAAAGCGTTTATTTAATACTATAAATATCTTAATAAGAATAGTCTTAAGAATTCTACTTCCTAATTTTTTATTAACCTACTTCTGAAACGAACATGTGGTTGTTGTCGCGCTGATCGTGGTTGTCATTGACCTTCACTAAAAAGCACGCTTTTCTTTTCTTCCACCATCCATCGTCATATTTGACGAGTAGATTGCGTTCAATTTTTCTTCTTTGTTGTATCTAAAAATTGGAAAAACAGTATTATTACAGTTTATTGACTAACGCCTATTGAAAAAAAAACACAAAAAAAAAACAAAAAAAAAAAGAGAATTGCAAGTAATAAAAATAATACAAATAACATCGAATTAGTTATATGGTAACGATTCTGGTTACAATAAATGCAAAAGATAATTTGTATTCTACTGTTCGCTTCAAGATGATCACCCTTTCTTACGTGTACCCACACCATTATTGTATACTCTCCTAAACATATCAAAATGAAAACTTGTTTATGAGATTCAGTTTGTTCATGTTTTACAACAAACTAAGGGCCAGAAATAGAAAATTAAGTTTCCAGCAATTCTACATATCCTATAATCATTGACCCTTTCACTCACTGAGGTAGTGCTTCTGCACCATACCTTAATTCACTACCAGCGGGACACATTTTCTCCATTTTTCATTTCATTCATAGGTGGAATACATGCAACATACTTCACATTACCAAAAAATAGTTTGTGACTTATACCTATGTGTACCCAGTATAAATGCAAAGTTTTTTCTTTTTTTTGTGGTATATTCATATTTCACTTAAGGTGCCTCTTAAGAAAGTATTCACATAATTATTCAAGTTGAACTTGAAAGTATTATTTTGCCAATAGTCATGAAGTATTCAATATTTAGGATGCTTTTATATAGGTTTAAAAATTATAACTATAACAGCTTTAAAAATACTACATATACCGGGTGACTACTTGATTCCAGCACCCAAGCGAAAAAATTAGCTAAAAGGTGAAAAAATTCAAAGTAAATATGTGTTTTTGACAACGAAAGTATGAATTAAAATTTGGCGTTTCATTGATAAACGCTTTTAAGCACCAAATAAATATTATTTATAGCATTTATTCTTGCTAACATCATTCAAATACATAATTCATTTCTATCAGGGAAAGATTTTTGCGCTTGGGGTGCTCGAATCAAGTAGTCACCCGGTATGTAGTACCTATATCTATGTATATGAGTACATCATTACATCAATGTTATTAGTTGGTATTAATATGAGAAATATCTTTTCTATCACCATCATTCGATGGAATAAACTTGACTACGCGAATTCACATTGCTTTTCAAAAATAAGATTTTTTCAAAATTCAATTAATGTGCATTTAAAATTATATAGGGCAACCAGTAATGTGTAGGAAGAATTTAATATTCAAAAAATTTCACCCATCACTGAGGGGGTTACCTTTCAACTTACCCTTCCATAGCATTCCTCTTGTGGGAAACGTTTTGCGTATTCCAGATCAAAAACTCTATCTCCGGCTTTAAAACTGCCAGCCATCTGAAACAAAATGAAGAAAAACAGTATTAAATTCCTAAATGACAAGAGAAGCGTTGAGTAACTGATGATGGTTATATAATTATGTATTTTGAAATTACACAATTTTGAATTATCTAATTTTTTTAATCCCACAATCGTTGAACGTCATGCAGATCTACATAGCCCAAAAGGAACTCGTTCGTCAACGAGTTACCATCTGAAGACTCATACATACTACACCATATATACTATACAATTCTCGATGAATTTCTATTGTATTATTATTTTTGCGGTCAAAAAACGTATTGTAGAACCCAACCCACATTTTGACGCACTTTTCGGTGGCATTTCAATGTTGACACGTCTTTAAAAACACAAAACCCGTCCCATTTGATTACTCTTTGTATCAAAATACTAAAAAATATTTTGTGATGAAAATTTTATAGTTTTAGTGTTTCATGATAGAGAGCGGTAGCATCGTTAAACTTACATTTCGAACGAACCTCGTAATTCTGCTGCTCCGAATATATGGTACCTTATATTATTTGAAATATAATTTACACTTTAATTAAATTACTTAAGCTTTTTCCAACACTGCTTATTCAAATCTGCAAACACATGGAAGCATTTTATTTATTGGTAGACACAATAATCATTATTGGTGTGTGTTGGTGTATCCCTTATTTACTCAGTGAGAAAAATGTAATAATACATATTCAAAGTTACTGTGATTACATTTTTCTCAGCTCCAATAGTGTTCCTGCTGCAGACATCACTCCCAGCTCTGTGCCTCCTCCTGCCCAGTTCACCCTTCCCTCCATGACGTTGGGCACACGTCATAGTAGAAGTTTAGCCTCATCATTTGTATATAGCATTGTACAGAAGATGAGTTACCAGCCCCTGCGACGTGGACGCACTTCTACTTTACCAGACTACATTTTCCAAAACCTATTCCCGTGGCCTAGAGCCTTTATAAGGTTGGCAAAATGTAGTCTCGCCCAGGGGGCCAAAAATAAAATTGGCTACTTACCGTTTTGCTCGTGCAGATTTGATCAAGTTAGAAACTGAATTGATTCATTCGAATATGGTTTCGTGCAGGTTCGAAAAGATGGAAAATATTTCAATTGTATTTACCTTATCCTATGTTCACATAAAAAAAAAAAAAAAACACACACACCCACACAAAAGACTTTAGCAACAAGTAGAAGATTTATAGCAGTTGAGCATAGTTACTCTACAAAACTGCAGTCTCAAACTTCTACGCTCTGTTCTGGTCAATCCTCCACAAACCAGCCACTATTCTTGGATATCGGATAGAGATGGTGTATGCTTATTCAGCTGCATTCTTTTTGATTTTAATAAGTTTTCTTTTTTATAAAAGTAAAAAGAATGAAATTCTGAGCTAACAACTTACTGTGATTATATGTATGTTTCTCAGCTACAATAGCATTACCTAACAACAATATTCATTACCAGCTTTATAATACATTAATTATACTTTTATTTCATTCCGATATTAGTTTGTAATACTTCATAAAAAAGCGAGATGAAGGCGACATAAACAACACTGTAGACCATTGATATTAACTACTGTATATTTGAAAAAAATTTTCGAAACAATATGGTTCCACAATAATGTCTATTTTAACAACTAAAATTTCATTAGAAAATAATATCTTCTCACTTCTTAATCTGCAACACATAATCAACGTTATACATTAGTCAAGCAAAATTACAATTTAAGAATATTTAAGGTTATATGTATGAATACTTTTGTTCTCACTATTTTTGCCTTCTAATTTCCTCATATCTCTTTCCGTGCTTCTGAAGGCAGTGCTTTTGAAGGGCTTGCTGCGAAACAAACTCCCTCCTACAGCATTTTCTGGCCCTTCTATGCTTCCGCATTATATGACTTCTCAGCACTGCTTTTGATGGAAGAACTAAAACGCAGCATGCACATTTAAACTGAAAACAACCCAACAGCATTTAGATAGGTACTAATATATAATACGTAGTATGATAGTTAGCAATTGCACTTAACAAACACATACGTCTCTTCGATCGCCTTCATGCTGGCCCTGGTCTATGCAGTCATCGTTGTGACTGTCGTCGTCAGCATCATAGGTACACTGTTCGTTGCTATCTGGCCAGTCATTGGTGTTATCGTCGCGCTGGTTGTTGTCGCGCTGATCGTGGTTGTCATTGACCTTCACTAAAAAGCACGCTTTTCTTTTCTTCCACCATCCATCGTCATATTTGACGAGTAGATTGCGTTCAATTTTTCTTCTTTGTTGTATCTAAAAATTGGAAAAACAGTATTATTACAGTTTATTGACTAACGCCTATTGAAAAAAAAAACAAAAAAAAAAAAGAGAAAGGACTTATGATTATTATCGACCAATCTTTTATATTGATGCTCAAGGAGCGTCCATTTATTCTTCACCTGCAATAATCGAGTTGCATGGTTTATATCAATTATTAAAGAAATAATAGGTGAACAATTAATAAAAATGAACTATATGAAGTATAAACTTCTGAATCACTCCCTTGTTTTGATGTAAAAAAGTATCTGCTTTCTTCCATTTTTTGGAAATCAGGGGCCATAGAAGTTCTTTTCTACAGAGCTGCTTCGATTTACCTACATCTCCAATATGCCTCTTATACTAAACTCCTCCTCATTCAACTTATCTTGTTGGAAATTCATTCCAAAATATAGTGGAAATCATTTAATCAATTAATAATTTAATATAATAATTATTTAAATATTTACATTTCAATCTCTTACATTGAATTTGGAAATTCTTTTACAAATTTTAATTTTTATCAACTCGAACACTCCAAATTAAAAAAAATATAATAAATTTAATTAATTAATTATAATTAATTACAAATCAACTCGATATTGCCGCGAAATTATGGAGCATAGTAAGTTAAAAAATTTTTAGATTTCCGGATGGGACATTTGATGTAGATTTGTTTCGACTTGATTACCACGCACCTACAGGGAACCGAATTAACAAAATTTACAGCAATGCAACAAATCTGTAAAGTTACAAAGTACATTCACACCAAAAAAAAGAAACAGTGTTTCAGCAACAAATTCATGTTTACAACAATGTTTCAGAATTTTGTTTACATTAATGTTGTGAAACATATGTTTACAACATGTTCCCAACGAAGTTTTATGGTGGAAATACACCAAGGAACAAAACAAAATTCCAGGAACAAAATCGTGTTTGCGACAATGTTTCGAAAATTCGTTCACCTGAAGTTTTGAAACATTGTTGGAAACAAAATTTCACTTTCTCGTGGCAAATGGGAAAATAGAAATAATATTTCAGAAACATTTTGTGTGCACTCTGGTTCGTTTTGATTTAATTTTGTGAATTTTTATATTTCTTTGTATAATTTAATTTTTTGAAAGAGATGGAAGAAACAGATGTGGACTGCATTATGCAACAATGTTCTAAGTGAAATGAGGCGCCATAAACTTTAACTACATCAAGTTTCTGATGTAATGTAAATTATAACAAAACCAGTCAATCAAACTGAACAAATTTCGCTTATTTGTCTTTGAAATTATTTAAATAACATAAATGATTTCATTCATTACCAGTTTTTCTCATTAAAAACAAAAATAAGATCGATCAACAAGTCTATGGCGCATCATTTCACTTAGAACATTGTTGCGTAATGCAGTCCATGTCATAGATGAGGTAAGAATACATCAAATAATAATTACTAAGCGTAGTATATAGTGTAACAACCTAACAAATGAGTAATTTCTTGTAGCTGTGGCTAAAAGAGAAGCAGGTTAAGTTGGCAATGGAATTGCATAAGTATCCTTGTTTATGGAACCGTTGAGAATGAACATTACGAGAAGAAAGTTGTCCGGAAGGATGAGGTACAGTTGATGTTGTTCCAAGCGGTTTTGGTGCCGGCAAGTTTAGTGCATCATCATCCAGTTTACGTTTAAAGTTATAATGATTGAAAATCCCGCTGTCTGTCCACCAACATCAATGTATATGAAGTTATAGTTACCATCAACAACCGCCATCAAAACAATACTAAAAAACTTTTTATAGTTGAAAAACTCCAATCCAGAGAACTTTAGGCTAATGATGGGGCAGTGCCGTCCATCAATCGCGCCGATACAGTTGAGAAAATTCCATTCGTTTTCGAAAACCTCTGCAACTCTTCTCCATTCTGCAGGAGATTCTGGAACCTACGCAAGAATGGAAAATTGAAAGAAAAATTGCTGCATTGCACATTTTTAACATTTATACTCACTTTTATAAAAGGTTTTAACACATCTATAATAGCTTGGCAGGTTACTGGTATGAATTCTAAAATCACTGCCCTAGAAATGCGGAACATTTTTTCTAACGATTCGTAGTTGTCTCCAGTTGCTAGGAAGCGAATAGTTACAGCTAGCCTGAAAATTTGGTATGTAAGTAGGCATGCACGTGAGGTGTTTTTAATAAACATAAATTCATATTTACTTATCCAATGGAGGGATAGCAGCACGAAAATTTGTATCCTGTTTTGCGAGAAAAAGAGCTATTCTTGCGTGTAAGTAACGGAAATCATCATATGATAGACGTAAAAACGATCGAAAATACCCCCTACGCACGATTTCTTCACCAGCCATCCACATGTCGTCCATATCACACTGTTCAATTAAATCTTCAATGGTGTGTATAGTTCTTTGGGCTAAGAAAGGACGAATCCAAAACCTCCTTGTTCGGCGCCACTTCAATTTAGCAAGAATTAAAAATGTAATACTGATTGCCAGCGAAGACATAAAGCAATGTATTCGAATTACAGAAAAGGCGCTAACAAAGATATAAAAGCAATGTAAATGCATGCATTTTTGTTTCAGCAACTTTGTTGATAAAATAATGTTTCAAGATTTAGTTTCACAATTTTGTTTCTGAAACATTGTTTTTGTTCCTTGGTGTATTTCCACCATCATGTTGCCGAAATTTCCATGAAAAATATCGGATACAGAGAGTTGATTGAAACGATATTGAAATTATATAAAAATTATAAATTTCAATATATCTAAAGATGAGCTGATTTTCAGTTTTAGATTTCTATCCTTAGAATTATTTACCCATTTCCCTTCTTATATGTAAGAATGGCCGCACCCAATATCTTCTTTCACTTTCATTATCAATGCACAATAAAATTAAAAATTCAAAAAGAAACACTTCTAATTTATAAACGCACCGCTGATGACTAGAAGGCATTTTAATTTTCAATTTAACAAAAGTAAAATAGAAAGAAGTCGTAGTAACAGTAACAAAAGCCGGCAAAATCATATTGATAAGAATGTTGCTGTTTTTAAAATTCAATCAAACATTGTTTTGAAACCTTGTTAAAACATGTTGTTTATAAACGTTGTTGTCGAAACATTGTTTTATTTTTGGTGTGAATCCACCTACAGAAACAGCAAAAACTGCAAAATGTCAATGCTGTAAGCGCTCAAAAACAGTTATTATTATCATTATTTTCTTTTATTACTGAATAGCTTAGTTTATATAGTTTTCTTTAAAATGATGAATTAATCTATGCAGAAAGCATCGTCCACATAGCAGTAATAAATAGATGAAATCATTTTTATTGAATCTGTTTTAATATAAAAAAATAAGATTTTCACAAATTATTTTTATTAAGTAATCATCCATACATACTTTTACTGACTGGTCAGAAGTAATGATCTTATGGTTAACATATCCCAATGAACCACAAGTCCACAACCATAGATACGCAAAACCTTATTACCGTAACTTGGGGCTACTTTGAACGATTTTGACTACTTTTTGCCAAGTAGCTAGTTGGATATTACTTGTGAGAAAAAAAGGTTTCTGTGTCTCATTAGTACTTGATGAGCTCTTTCGATTGGCGCAAAGCACATTTGCCTATCTCTTTTCATTAAGGCGCAATCTGGGAACAAAGAGCCGTTCAAAGTCATACGGCAACCGGGGCTACTTTGAAACCCTCCTTTTTTATTTCAAAAATCGAAAGATCTCCCTCCCAACATGCAACCTACAAATTTTCAGCCCGATCCCATTCGAATTACCCGAATAAACCGTAAATTATTATTTGAAATACATGAATTTAAACATATTCCCATCATATTTTACATTTAACTAGGTAGGTATGCTTTAAGTTGCGATTTTGTGTTCATTGATATCTTTAAGGGCGCATTGTAGAGCTTCTCCACTCTGTCGTCTATTGGTTTTTTTTGCGTATTTACAGGTCATTGTAATTCTAAAATAATAAAAATTAACACTTATCAATTCGTCATCTTATCCGCAATGCACTTTTTAGAAATTAAAATTTATAAATATCAAAATACTGTATTTAAAAGACAGCTGACTATAGTAATTAATAACTATGTATTCTAAAATCACCATTCTCTAAAACATTTGATGATTACAACTCACCTTTTTCGAACCTTATTTTCGAAAATCTAAAAATCATAAAAAACTTTCATGAAACACGTTTTCACCGCCAATTTTTTTTTATTTGCTTTCGAAGTGGAATGTTCCAAAGTATGTTAATAAGTGTTAACTTGCCACAGTTTCCCTACATTAACACTATTCCCAACTATCTTAATTTACCTGTAAAAAGGTGGTACATAAATATTAAAGCATGATCACCTAGCGTTGTTATATCTTCTTCAGAGTTATATTTTCACCAAGATTAACGAAACCAGCCACTTGTAACATTTCTTTATTGAAAGAGATATACTCTATAAGTTTCATCTCGTCAATTAGTAATGCACCTATAAATTTTAATATAACATATATAAAATATACTTTTTACAGATAACTGTTGGTAGTTTAAAAAGCAAACCTCTTTTAAAAGAAGGCAATAAATCTTTTCCTTTTGTGCTCATTAATTCGAACACTGATGACTGGAAGCCGTATTCGGATTATAAATTTTTCAAATAGTTTGTAATGGTATTGATATATGGTAAAGGTAGAATTTTGTAATAACGTAGGTGTTGATATGCTGCTTTGTTTCTAATACGCAGCAAAATTGATAAGTACTGTAAAACGGGGTCACTCCGGCCATTTTTTGACATTTCTTGCATTTTTTCAGCACTTAATAATGATGAAGAATTCTGTAAAAATTAATAAGTTCTTACATCCTTCCTCTTTCAAGACATAAAGTCAGGGGTGGGTTACAACCCCCATGAATTTTTTTGTGGGTTCAAATTGTGGCCGAAATCGCCACAGGTTTGGAGGTCACTTCAGCCACTTCTCACTTTCTATTTCGTAACTCCGGCTACAATTTATCAAAAAAAAGTTGTTTTTTTTTTCAAATGAGGCTAGAAACAAAACAACGGATGGAAAAAACTATTTTTATTTTTATTATTTATAAAAACATAAATGCAAGTATAAAACTTAAATTTCACTATAAAAAAAAAAGAAAAAAAAAGAAACTCAGTCACAAACTTAAAAATTAGTCATAAAAATTGGTAGAAACTTACTACTCCAATTTTTCTGTGAAATCTCCAATATTGATTGTGTGGCAATCACGTTTTATGGTGACTAAATTTACTTTTTTGACAGCTTCATCAAGGAACACCAACAATTCATCTTCCACTTGAGGATACCTTAATTGTTAAGGGGAATCCCCAGTCTGCGCAGATTAAAAGTAGATGGGCAATCACATCCTCTTCTTGAACCATAAAAACAATTTGCCCGCCTGGTTTCAAAACTTCTTTTTTATTTTTTTAGGCTTTCAAATAGTCCTGTAACGTTGACCGAGGTACTGAATAACGTTCGGCTGCCTCCCGTATACTCAACTTGTGAGACCTAATACTTTGTAAGGCCTTTTGAAGCACTTCTAGCTCATAATTTTTCTAAAATTACGTATCTTATATTCTTGGCTTCTGTGCAAAGCAAGTTGCAACAAGTCTCGTGATTACACATCCCTCCCCCACACACCAAGACCATCATCAGCTGCGCCGAAAGCGTTGAAATCATGTTAGGCAGCCTAAAGTGTTGAAAAACAAAAGTGGCCGAAGTCACCCCAATTTAGGTATGGGTAACTTTATTTATAACTATCATCATGTCTTTATTTTGTTTTTCCAATGTATTAATCTAAAATCAACACAGCAAAGCATTCATAAGTATGATATAAAGTAGGTATTTTGTGGATTTTGATGAAAAGTATTACCACCTTCTGTTGAACGTTGATTAATTCATTATGAATTTTTTTATTTTCTTATTTCAAAGTATCAATGGTGGATTTTCTTCTATTTTGAGGTGTCTTCTTCACGACAAACCAGACATTTTCCTTGGTCATTTTCAATAAAATGAGAACAGCGATCACTAAGTAGAAATAAACAATATAGGTTTTACTCGATCTTTTTACTCATCAACTTCAACCTACTGAATCGGCTATGTAGATTAGGCCTGTTTCTATTTTGGTTTTTTCTTACGCTCGCTGGGGCTTCGCAGGGTTGTAGTGCCTCCATATATCGCCGTCGTTAAACCGCTATCGCAGGATTTTCGCTCACCTTACTTCGCCTACGCTTATGCACTTCCTCTACTTTTACAGATTCCACTTATCCGTTCCACACGATCCTTACCTAAGATCCAGGTGGTTCGTTGAATATGGGGGAAATTGCCTGGAATGTAGACCATAGACTAAGGTATAGGAGATTGTAGCGCAAGGCCAGCATGACTCGCAACCACACGAACTAGTTATTGAATAAAACGATTTTTATGAACATACATCTTTATTCACACATAATCATTTAATTACATCGCTAGCACGGTCACTTGATTACTTCATTTAAACGAAACAACATCGACAAACTAGGAACTATTTTTTTCCCGCGGACACTTACTGTAAAAACGCGTTCGCCCACACCATAAACGTTCTGAAGTTTTCTCAAAGTATACTGAAAAACGAACGCATCCTTATGTCGACTTATTCGGTTAGCCGAACCGCTTGCGCTTATCTCCTCTCGACCAGTTTGTGCAATGTAGGTATTCTAAAAGTCATTACCATCGGCAGTTCCGGCCGCTTCACTACGCAAAAATGCTATCTAGAAAACCCATTATACTAACGAAAATACAATGGCAGAAATTTAGCAACACGCACTTCACTCGAGCCTCCAACTTTTAATACAGTTACGCTAACTGCTAATCTTGCTAATCTTTCTTACCATTTCTCTTTTTTGTAATTTTAAGTCGTATCGTTTATCTGATCTTTCAGCTGTTCAACACGTCCCTTTTGCTTTAAATACTCACAATTATCAAATCTGGTCTATTATTTGATGTTTCATGAGCTAATAATGAGTTTTGAATCTCTGGCTATGATTTGTTACACCTAAATGTAATGAATAAATCAGGCTTTCGCGAGCAATAGCCATAGCATATTGATAATTTTGGGTCAAATTTCTCTGACTACCTATAAAAGTAATTCATTTTCTCTTTTCAATCTTATACCATCTGCTGAATCTCTATATGTTTCTACTCGTAATTTGGATTGTTGATTACATGCGTATTTTAATCTATCTCCTTCAATTCGGCAATAGTAATCAACCATTAATTGTTGAGTTAATTCCTTATGTGCACACTTTAGCTGATAGACATCCTATTTCTGTTCTTACGTAGCAAATAAATAGACAAAAAACACCATTTTGAGCTAATACATGTCTTATGAATATCTTAGGTTCTGGATCATCAATTTCGCAAGAAGTATCAGAGTCTGAAGTTACGGAAACGTTTAAATTTGGTATTTTTTGGAAGAAGAGATTTCAAAACTTGTTTTTTTTTTGTTTTTGTACTCTTTTTTGTAATACTCCACATTCTCCTGCAAATTTTATGAAATTAATATCAAAGCAAGTACTTAAATAGCGATTTTTCAAAATAGTTATGAAAAAGTATTCACTCGAGTCTTAATTGCTTTTCCCTTACGAAAAGATATTGTGTTAGATCTCTCCTATGAGCATCCTGGTGAAGGATCAGTATTTTTCTTACCATTCAATTCCTTTAAAAAATAGAAAAAAGAAGAAATCATATAGATGCTGCAATACCATTAAATTCATAAAAAAGTAATAAAAATCATAATCACATTCCCAAGGCTCTTTGTCACTTTTTTTTCATTTTTCCCAGTTTTGGTTTTTTTCATTTTTTCCGTATGCATCGCTTCATTCGTATCATCATTTTTGCCCATGTCTACAAATTCAAATAATTTACATTTCAATAAGGTAATAACTTCAAAATTAAAAGAGAAGTATCAAAAAATTTTAATTCACCTGCTTCTTTCCTTTTTTCTGGCTTTCACCCATCTTTGATTCTTTTAAGGCCTTTTTTGCTTCCTTCTCTCAATTTTTTTTAGCGTGATCTTGAGACGTGACTTCTATAACATTCTGTTTTCGCACGGTTGAACTTTCCTTCAATTCTAGAAGCGGAGAAATTTTTTGCAAAATTTTTGTAGGCGTAATATTTTCAGAATTTGGCGCAAGAGAACCATTTGAATTCACTGGTAATAGCGTTGTAGAATTATTGAAAGGGTCTCTCCTGATAAGATAGTGAAAACGGCCCTTGACCCAAATTCGGTCACAAGTGGTCCTAAATGTTGCCCTCAATGAAAAAACTCCCCAAAAAAAATTTTAAACCCCACCCCTTCCTGAGAAATCGACTCCCATATGTCGGAAATTCAATATTTTTTAACTCTGGATGGAATGGATGGAAATTTTTGAAAATTTCACTATTGATAGGCATTATATAAGTACATTTGTGGAAATTTTTTCAAATTTTTCGATTGATATTTTCTTGAATTTTTTAGGCTTTGAAATTTTCAAAAAATTGTAAAAATTTTTTTGAGGGGAGTACGTGGCTGAATTTTTTTCCATAATTAGCTCGTACTCTAAGGTACAACATGATAATATTTTCAATCCCCCGAAGAGGGGGTGGAAGTTGTTCAAAAAAAATGAAATGTGTTGCAAGAACGCCGCTTCTCGATCTATTTTGAACTCATTTTCATCCAAATCCACTAAGAGAGAAGTGAATGAATTCTCTCTTTTTGTGCAATCTTTATATTCGCTATGATGTATGTCCCACAGTGAATTATATTTTTCATAAATCTCAAAAAATTTAATTATCGTATTTGAATTCCACTTTTCTGCCATTTTCAGAAATTATTATTACATACAAAAATAATAAAGATATCAAATATGTATTAACAGACTATAACTTTAGAAGATATTATCAAATTTTTGATAAACACACTAAATGGAAATGGAGCCATCCAATAAGAAGTGGTGTAGTAATTACGTGAAGCAAAATCAAGCTGGCAAGTGGCAAGTTTACTTGCCTTCCAAGTCAAGTAAAATAGTGGACTTGCTACAGTGTTCACACAAGGAAAGTAGCTGTCAGGTTTACTCATCAAGTAACTTGCGGCAAGTAAACTTGACTCCTGTGAACGAGGCTTTAGAAATACTAGTTTCTGCGCAGTGGAGATGGAAGTGCGTTGCAATGTTATGTGACCTCTCACTGCACCACAACGTTACCAACCCCACTAGAATGTTTACTCAGGTCTCCTACTACATTACCAATAGGTAACTTACCCATATCCGCAGTAAAATGTTTTGCATAGCACGTTTTATTGAAGGAAAACACATGTGAAAATACGTGAACACTTTGCGAAAAAAAACGGGAACTGACTTTTGGGCCACCCTGTATATCACAGTCACAGATAATTTATAAGTAAAATTTTGAAAGTATACATGTACAACAACATTGTTGACACAGCAAATAAAACATATCACAGGTAATTTATAAGTATGGAGCAAAAAATACATTTATAACATATCATAAAACTTAGTAATATAGTAGCAAAAATCATAATTTATATCACAGACAATTTATAAGTGAAAAACTTACCCATAAAAAAAGTAAGTTAGTTTTTTTTCTTTTTTTTTGTTCAAGTTTAGCGATATGTTCTGAACTTGTTAAGATCTCGCTATTTGTAGTTCTTGAAGTTACTCTTCTTTTTTTTTGTTGGAGGTGGCATTATTGCCCGCAGAACCTCTGTAACTTCCCTTCCAGCAGTTTGCGGCACTTCTCGAGATGGAGCATAATCTCTTTCCGTGAAGATGTCTCTATTTAAGGGATAAATTCCAGTGCATTGGAAACTTTTAAGGAGTAATGCCTTTGCATTGAATTGTTCCAAAGTAGTTATAATTAAGTGAGGGACATCTCGTTCCAAAATTTTACAACCTCCACATTCACGAACAAACTTAGCTGCGCATTCATTGTATTTTGCCTTAAGAGGCTCCATATATGTGCGATCTAATGGCTGCAGCTTATGGGTCGTATGTGGTGGTAAGCTGATCATATGAATATTATTTGTTTTAGCAAACTTTATATTGCTTAAATTCTTATGGCTAGAGTGGCCATCTACTATCAGCAGCACAGGCTTCTCTAACCCACGTCTACTTCTCAATTTAAAAAACTGTAGCCATTCGAAAAAGGCTTTGGCAGTCATCTATGAAGAGGATCCAAAGTAAACTTCAGAACCTGGTGTAGCCTCTCGTTGGAAATTATTCTTCTTCTGACTCTCCTTCATTACGAAGAATGGAGGCAAAATTTCACCGGCTGCACTGCCACAAAACATAATAGTAAAATTCGAAGCCTTTTCGCTAGTGATTTTGCATACTTCTTTTTTTTTCGTAGAGTAAGCACTTTTTGATTTTTGTGTGACTGGGAAATGCCTGTTTCGTTGGCATTATATATACACTCCTTTGCGAATTGGTATTCTTCATATAATAAACTTAGGTTGTGATAAAATTTTTCAACAGCCTCTTTATTGAATGCGGTGCAATGATCAAAAGTAGTAGATTGCGCAAGTCGCAAGATTAATTCAGGGTAGCACTTGAGAAAACCGTAGAAGAATGAATTACCAGCGGTTTTTCTTTCTTCATCGAAGGTATGGGGTATCTTCAATTCTACAGCCAAGTTGTAGCTCAATTGCTTGAATTCATCTTTTGTAAGAGGCATACAGAGGTCATCAAGCTCTATCGCGTAATTCAGAAGTTGAATCTCGTATTCCTTTGGGAAAATTGTAGTAAATCGACCAAGTTTGGGAACAGCGTTAATTTCTTTTCCCTCTCTAATCGCCTTACTCCTTTCATGGAGGGTGCTCCGAGAAACCGAAAACCTTTCTGCCGCTTCCCAGATTGGCATACCTCCCATTACTTTTTCAATTGCTTTGAGCATATCCTGTGTGGACCAGTTCCCGCGATTGGTTTTTCGATCAAACCGAGAATGTCTCCTACAAAAAAGAAAGAAACTTTTAAGAAAAGGAACCTATTATCACTCTTCTTTTAACAAATCATTTCATGAAAAGTTACACTTCAGTAATAACTCTTGTTGTTAATGACATACGTACTTTGACATATGTACTTACGTATACATGAATTTATTAATAATCTTTATACCTTAGTCTCACAAAAGCATATAGAAATGTATGATTTTGCTAATGAGTGGCAGTACCTTCCCTGAAAAAATGATTATAAGATTAGTAGAATGATATCCTACATTTTAAAAAAATTCTATGTTGCTGGCAAAAATCTGTACATAATTCATTTTATATTGTGGCCAAAATCTCATAGGACTTGAATCGTTCATAAACAAAATCATTTGCAATGAATAAATGATTATAAAAATAAAAAAATAAAAAAAAAATAAATAAATAAATCTTGCCCATCACAAACTTCTAATTTTTTCATTTATGTAATATTTTGTTAACATTTTTGCATCTCCTCCCAGGGAATTCTCGAATAGGAATTTGGTATTGTTGGGAGCCTTGTCATTCCAGAAACCCACTGAGGTATGATTTAGCTAATGAGCACCAGTACCTTTGCAGAAAACATGATTCTAAGATTAGTAGGACGATATTCTTCATTTCAAAAAAATTCCATCTAGATTACGACGACTAGGAATGATTTGGAGTCGAACAATTCAGAAGCTTACCACCACTACCAATAGCGTGACCCACTCAAACTTATTAGAAAAATTGTTTCAAGGGAGTAGGAATGAATACAAAAGAAATAATTGAAAAAAACTTGAAATTTTTCAAACATCTTATCTTGTCTAAAAAATGATTCATTCATTTTTTTAAAAACAGCTTTATGCCAGGGATGCTTATGTAATGTGAACTGAATGGTGCCCGAAGGATGAGCACTGAACTACTTTAGTCATTTTGAAATTATTCAGTCAGCATTGAAATGTAGGTAGGCTTGCATCCACATCTACTATCTAAGTGGGCAATGATATGCAAAATCAATGGGACCGAATGGATTGGGAAAAATCCTGAGTTTAACAATTCCGAAGCAAACCATCATTAGCAATAGCGTGATCCACCCATCGATCGTGGGTCCATATACTGTTTTTGAACATTCCACTTTTCTAATTAAACCACATCGGTTCTGCGCAAGTGATAACATGATGAATAATATCATAACAAAACCCGCGAACTTCGTATTTTTTGAATAGATAGTAATGCCTGTTGATTTTCAAAAAATGAAAGTGATAATTGTTTGCGCAGAACCGCTGCACTGTATTTAGAGTGGCACGTTACACCTTTCCCCCTGTAGGTGTTCAGAAAAAAGTTTCCCATAAGCCCTGTACTACGCTAGGTATCCATTTATGAAGTACATATATATCATATTGATAGACCGACCAAAACTCATTGAAAATTGTTTTTCTGAGTGTATAAAAAAAAATAAAAAATTGGCTGAAAAAAAAATTGAAATTTTTTCAGCATCTTATCTTGCCCAAAAAGTTTTCCATTTCATTTTTTTTGAACTGCATTGTACCATGGATGCCCAATTTGGACGGTGGGATGCATGAAGGATGTGTCTCGAACAAATTTGGTCATTTTAGAATTTTTCAGGAACCTTTGAAATGTAGGTGGTGATGCCTACATCTTGAAATGATTTGTGATGGGAGTTCTGCAAACGCTACGGGATTGGAACCACTGGGAAAAATTTGGCCTTGAACAATTCTGAAGCTAACAACCACTAGCAATAGCGTGAAACACCCTCGGCGCGAAATATTTCGAATAATATTGTGCACATATTTCTTTGTGACTTCATAAAGAAAGTTGTATCTTTGAGAATTTTTAGTGGCCAGCAAATGAGATAACTGACTTATTTTCCTCTCATGTAAAATTAAAATAGTATACTATTATCGTATTCATATAGGAGGTAAGTTTTCCGGTTCACTAGAAATTAACAAAAGAAATTAACTTATCCTTATTGTTTGTCTCTTTTCAAGAATACATGGTTAATAAGAGTTGAAAATACCCTATTTGTACACTATGTTTTTCATATTCTTATCTTTGAGTATTATGTAATATGTATATTCATGCTGTTAATGCTGTATTTGTGATTGTGGACTATGGTGTTTCTTATGCTGATAAAAAGTGTTTTGAAAGTAAATGGTCTTAGTCTTAAGTCGAATATTTTCAGAAAAGCGAAGTTTTTTGTAAAAATTTTGGTATTGTAGCTATACATATAAACTATCATTTACCTGTATAACAAATGGTACTGTCTGTCAAATACAGCTTGAGACTATTTGACAGCGCAAAGTTAGGCAAAAAGCGCGAACGATAAAATATTTCGTTGGTGAGATGAAAATGAGTCCTTTTATTTCAGACACAGTGTCCGACGCTTTGCAACTGTCCGGAGCTATGCTGTTATATTTGTCTGGTGCTAGGCAACTTTGATTGTCCAGGGCTGTGCGATGTCCGGGGCTGTGCTTCGTTGCCATAAATCTTTAGTTATTAGTTTGGTATATGTGTATTCACTTATCATTATGATATAGAGGCTGATGACTAATCGAGATTTTTTATAAATTATCACAGTGAACGTCAAATTTTAAAGCATGTTGAAACGTAACGGGTTCCCGAACTTTGCATAAAATCTGTGTACCTATTGTAGATATTATATTCGTCTGGCACTTGCGAGTTCGAGTATATGAAGCCAGGATGCAGTTTTGTTCGTTTGCTTCTAAGAAAGCTAACCAAAAAAGTGTCGTTTTCATTGACTCGAATAATCTTTCCGATCCATTTCTTTTCATTTTTTGAGCCTAACATCTTGAATCCGACTGCCACCCAATCGTCTAAGACAACCGCAGATGATGTAGATGGCTCGACGACAACCGTAGATTTCGATGGTTCGACGACAATTGTAGACGTAGATGGTTCACCGATTTTGGCTTTTGTTTTAGAAACCCTGCTGTAATTCATTTTTGTTTCCATGTAATGCACACAGTTGGTCTCGCATTGGAAACATGATACAGTATTGAAATGTAGAACGTTTGGATTCTTTTTCGAGAAAGTGACTTGGTGAATCTTCATTGTACCTAATTAACCAATTAAATTAAACATTAAGTAGCAAATTGCTAAACTTATTTGTGAAATAATTTATGGGCGTAAATATATACTAAATTGTTCACCTTTAACTGCTTTGGAAAACGTTTTAATTTCTTTAGTGAGCTGTTTATCTTCAGTTCGCACGCTTTTGATTTCTATTCCCTTGATTTCAGATGCGAAGCAATGTTGCTATTCAGAAGAAATGAAATGTAAAATCAGTGAGCCACAACAAAGAAACGAAAAAAAGCCACGGCCCAGGAACTAATTTCGTGAACACGACTTTGAACCCCTCTGTGGTTAAAAGGGGATATTTTGGTCACCTTTTTATGCGCTCACCTACTCTTCAAACTATTCTGAACAACTTTTAAATTTAACTTACCCCCAAAAAATCACGTTTAGTATCATATTTGGACGTTGAAACTTCAAAAACAAGAGTATGAACACCCCATGGCCTAGGAATTTTGACACTTTGAGTTGATTAAAACCACCCTTATAAGGGGTAGGATCCATTTTCAATCGATGGGAAATGTAGATATGATACCGATGATGAGAAATGCAAAAAAAAAAATGGAAAAAAAGAGTATTTCTGGGAATAAATATTGAGGAACAGAAATTTATAACTTTTCAGAGAATTACCCATGAATTATTTTTTTTTTTTTTATTAAAAAAAAAAAATGATTTTAATGATGAGAGATGATGCAATATGAAATAGCGACTTTTTATGAATTATGAAATTCAAAAAATTTCTGAAAAATTTTTTAGATGATTTTTTTTTAATTCTGATTATTTTGATTTTCTAACTTTGGACTATGGGGATGAAATTTTTTCAGAATATTTTTTCACCAAATTGAATAAGATTAGTACCTGTTTGTATCCGAATCAGTTTGCTTATTACCTATTATTGGCCAATACTTTTGCACAAGGAGCATTAAGTGCTCGTCCTCTACTGCTGTGAAATTTCTGCTCTTTACTCTTTTTTGAGTGTTCATTATTGATTTTCAATTTTGATAGTATACAAGTAATTAAACAATCAAAAATAATATAGTTATACACAATACACCTCGTCGCGTCAACGTATTAAAACATTATTAATAATTAAATAAAAAGTTGAAATCACGAATATTTTGAAAATTTCTACAAAAAATGGATAACATTATCATCTAAAATTGCGGCATTGCGGATATCAAACCGATGGTTACGTAAATAGGCGTTTAAAATCGTTGTAATACTGCCTCGAAGTAGCGGGCCGTTAAACATTTAACGCTTCGTAACATAACCAGTCGTTATAGCACAGTTTGGTAATACTGGCCCTAAAGGTAGGTAAATCAACAGTGATTAAAATAAGTACTATGATTTGAGATAGAAAATAGGGTGACGAAGTCCCAAAAGTAAATTTGCATTTACCCAAATGAGAGTTGAAAAAAAATATATATATAGAGCTTAAATGTCATTTTAAGGCCTAAATTATAGTCTGTTGCTTTTTACCCCTTTTTAATCTAGTTATAAGCTATAGTTAATTTTTTCTATTTTGATGAAGGATGGTGAACATTATAATAAAAAAAGTTAAAATTCAAGTTCAAATCCAAATACCTTAAACTTTCAGGGCAGTCCATTTAAACGGGAATGTTTAAAAGTTGTATAAATAAAATTTTCAAGCTAAGTAACTCCCTTTTTACTTGATGAAATAACAAGGCCTGAATATTTCAAGTAACCTACATTTGAGACTGCACTTTATAGGTTCAGCATTTCAAAAATATAGAAAATTATTCTAGAATTTAATGAAGCAATTCGGCCATTACAAATTCATTTACATTATTTCCTAGCTGAAAAGGGTAAGCTTTGCCTCAATATCATAATATTTGAATTTAACGAGCTTATTTCCCAAATCTAATACGCTATAAATACTTACAAGAGAAGAATCAGCGAGATGATTATAGTAATTATTAATTGCACCAAACTGCTTTCCCTCAAGAAAGACTTCGTCATCGGAAGTGAAGATATAAAGTATTTTTAGGATAGCGGAATTCTTTATTTTTATAACACACTCTCCAAGATGTTCAATATTTATAAATATCTTCTTATATTCTAATCCTTTGAAATGTTATAATCATCCTTGCATTTATAAGGAGTTTTTAGCTTCAAAGAACTACTATACTCCTTCTTCTATTTTGAATGACTATTGGCTACCTAGGCTACCTATTCTACGAACGATTTCCACTATGTAAAGCGTTCTTCAACTGATATAAAAAATTTTCAAATCGGAAAGCGCTAATTTCCTCTAAGCACCCGTATCTTAAGACGTCTGCTAGAATATGTATGAGATTGTGAAAATTTTGCGAAATTAACCATTCTCCAAATAACTTTTTGGTATCGGATACATAAATGTGCAATAGCTTTGTTATATAATAGTCTACAGCCCATCTCGAAAAAGTGTTCAACCTGTGGGATTTTTTGAGGACCAAAAATTCAGCTGGCAGTAGGTAGATATAGGTTGGACATTAGGAAATATGATAATTTTAGCGATGGTTACGGTCACAATGGGGGGCTGTGACCTAAAAACCCTCTTTTTTGACCTTCAAGGAGACCAAAAAAACTCAACGTAGTTAGAAAGGGGGATGTCCACTGAATATAAATATGAGTTCAAATCTACTGGCTGCAGTCACAACTGCATTTTATTGCAGTTTTTATGCAATTTTCGCCATTTTTCACACTTAAATTGCTCTATGAGTATAATTATGCTCGGAGACCGAAAAAATCGCTCACACATTGGTAAAGGAACGCATTTCGAATCTACCGAACTCTAGTTCTCAAAAATTTGTGATCACAATACCTAGTAATTGCATTCTGAAGTTGCGAATGTATGTAAATTCAGCTAAAAATGCATTTCTTCAACTTTTTCAAAAAGTAACCTTGCGACCTATCAAAGTTATTTGAAAAAAACAAATTCTAGATATTTAAATGTTATTAACACACTTCACTTAATTCTCTTCTTCGCCTATAAAATGTGGCTCGCGATACCAACTGGCCTTCCAACCAGTTTTTCATCATTAACAGCCATAATGTTCGCATTAAAGTGTTCACTAAGGAACCATCACCATAACGTGCGTTCTTGTTCAGTGTTGTTGGTTAAGGATTGTAACCATCAATAACCACGATGTTTTTTAAAATTTGAATAAAAAATATTTTATATTGGAGTATTTTCTTATTTTTTCTTGCAGTATCCACGATAATTTACAATAATGGTTACGGCAATTTGTAGTAATTACCACAAATCACCGTGTCACAGTATAAGAATGTATACAGAAGTGTTATACTCTCAAAATGTAAGCTATTTCTTGCGCGTAGCTTCTCACTAGCGCTCCTAGCGTTCACCTAGGAGAACTAACTAAGAAATATTGGACACATTTGTCAACTGTTGGGTAAGCTGCTCGTATTGCTTCGGCAATGCGATGTAGTCCATGGGCCAAGCAGGTAACATGCACCATTCGAGGATACAAAATCCGAAGTGCCTTAGCAGTTTTAATCATATATGGTGCCGCATCAGTGACAAACAGAAACACTTGTGAGTAACGCACACCTGAAGGCCAGAGGAGGCTCATATGTACTATCATTCAATAGAGCAGCCAGTTTGGTTGTTAGTTTTTTCCAACTGGACAACATTTAACAAGAAGGAATGGCCAGGTTCAGTATTGACCATTTTTCCAATAATAACGTTTATGATGAACCTATAAAATGAATCAACAAAAAATCACAATTACACCAACTTGCTTTTTTACTAACACTAATTTATTAGAACAGTGTCAAATGTCGAGTCATACTTACCTTCCATCTGCGTAGTTTCATCGATAGATACCTATATAGGATGCCCTCCTAATTCATTTCGAATGGATGCCATCGTTGTTTGGTAATAGTTGTTCAAGTAGTTTTTTCGTATTGTTGATTAGTCTGGGATTGGCCGTCCGGTGTATTTTTCCAAAAAGTTCTTCAACGAGAGATTATTCAGCTTGTAAAGTGGTATATCAGCCGCAGCGAACGCCTATAGGTACATAAATTGTTGATTTTTGATTTAACGCAAACAATTGAGCAAAAACTTCAAACTAGAACATCGAATCTTACTTGGCATAAATCCGTTGCGAAAGTATCTTTTTTAAAAGTCAAAGATTATTGTTTCATATCGATGCCCGAATCCTTTATACTACTCTGTACTAGCACATTCTTCCTCGATCATGCCAGAGGAATTGTTTTATTTAACGATACAGCTAATTGATACGCAAGTTGACGAATAGCGATTACAGTCAGTCCAAAATTCAATTTACCTGCTTCACGAGCATAGCTTTTTAACGCTTCTTCTTCTAAATCGTCGAATATTTGCCATGATGCGTGTTTGTTTTTTGTATTATAGTACAAACTGGACGTTGCAGTATCATTGCTTTCAGTATTCTTTATTCGCATAAATAGGGTCGTTTTTTTATTACTCAAACTCATCGAATGGAAGAAGATTTCATACTGGCTAAATATGTGTCAAATAAGAACAAAAAATTGACTACTCTGAATTCGTTCTTAACTATAAAGTCGATTTACTATAAGTACAACTGTATTCCGCCATCATCCACTCCCATTGAGCGCCTTTTTTCATTTGCTACTATTTTAAATTGTGCAAAGAAACAATCCATGACAGATAACATGTTCTATTCTTTGTTATTCTTACATGGAAATAAAATATGAATTTTTTTTTTGAATGTGAATTTTTATTTCATAATTTTATAATATTGACAAAAAAGAGTGGGACATGGGGTCAAGTTTTATAAAATTTTCATTATTTTATATTTTATAGCATGTACAAATCTAATTTATTGATAAATATTTTATATTTTCATCAAAATCCAATGTTTGAACCAAAAATTATCAATCTTAGTTTCATTTTATGAATTTGAAGCATCCTTATAAGACATTAAAAGTTCACTTCAGCAAATTTTTGTGCTCACTGGGCTCGAACCGATTAGATGCATGGTATATTTTCTATGTGAAGAAAATTTAATGAATGAAAAACTATCGATATGATGTATTAATGGTATTGAAAAAGCAGAAAATTGAAACTATCGATGCCATCATTACTTAATGTCAATCAAATTTTTAAAAGAATGACAAAGTTCTGAAGGTTTTAATATTTTAATACAAATTTTTGAACGAAGTGAAAAATTATGATCTTGATCTTTTTTGTGATCTAGATCACAGATCATTTTTCTGAAAATGATCTTGATGTGATCATAACACTACCACTACCACGTACATCTTGAGTGTTACAATTAGTTGTTCCTGTATTTTCTGGTTCTGTATCTTCTGTAAGCATGGAATAAAAATCGTTGTCATCGGTATCTGTGTTTTTCGAACGTGGGGTGTCTTCGTCTGAGATTTTTGAAATCAAAACAAGCTGAAGTTCTTGTAGAAAAATGGACTTCACAATGTGATATTTGTGATTATCTTTTTTTGAAATCTATTGAACAGGGAATTTTCAAGTTTTGCTGCCAATGATGCAATTGACTTATTCTTATCTCTACAAAGTACATCGAGTTTTCTTTTGAGGGAGAATAATATAGGTAATAAGTAACTCAACGTGCAATTGGCTTGCAATTTATCGGTAGCAATCGTCAACGGCTTGAAGCATTTAAAGTAAATATCAAGATAGGCTTTATCACTGTTGTTAAAAGCTGGGATGTGACATTCTTCGCGAGCCTTTTGTATCCCTATAAAATCACCTATTAACGCCTTGAATGAATCGTAATAAATTTTCCACCGTGTGGCATGAGGATATTTCAATTGTTTCCCAATATGCGTTTTGAAAATAGCATCATAACGTTTGCTGACAGGCCATATCTTTTTCGCTTTAGACATAAAACTTGCATGTTTTTCCTTGAATTCCTTAATATAATTCTCTAAAACGTTATTAAAATCTACCGTTGCAACTAAATTCTACATATGAGAACCGCACCGAAATTGTAGTAGAAGTTCAAAATCTTCAAGAAAGAATTCATCATCTTCCAAATGTATCTCTTCAAAGATAATCTCTTCATCTTCCCCTTCTTTATTATACCATGCCCTATTGACAAAAATCCAGCGAAAAGGTGCATAAAAAAACCCTGGAACCCATGGCCGATTTGTCCCACGGGGTTCCAGGGATACCAATATGCAATTTTTCCTCTGGTGTCCCTGGAAAATTGTTTCCTGGTATTCCCAGGAAATTATTACTGGGTATTCCAGAAAAATAAAATTCCCAGGATACCTGGTAATTTTTTTCCCGGTATTCCTGGGAAATTGTTTTCTGGTATTCTCAGTAGGTAATTCCCAGATATTCCAAAGATATTGAATCCCAGGGGTACCTGGGAATTTTTTCCCAGGTGTTTCGAGAGTGAGTGGTCACCTGGTAGGATGATTCTCTAAAAGCAAAAAAACTGAACATTTTTATACACTAAAACTTTTATTTTAAAAATGTTTAAAATTATATAATAATATTTAGTTGATCCAAAACTTCACTCTCTTCGTGTAAAGGAAGTAGCGTATAACCAGACCTCACCATATCTGTCAATAGAATATTATATATATATGATAGGTACCTATAAACTATAGCTAGCTACTGTATTTTAAGATTTTTACCTTTAATTTGTTCGTCGCTACACACTGTAATAGAAGCGCTGGCACTCGGCACCTCTCTACTCACCAACGTGATAATCTCCTCTTGTTTCGTTTTATTTTTATTATTGATCGTTTTTAATGATGAGTTTTTAGAATAGAAATGAATGATATCAGAAATAGTTGTGTCTATATCACGCTCTGTGTAATTTTCGAATGATTTACATTGATCTAAAAAGTTAAATATGTATATTAAAATTATGGGTAAGAATACCTAATTGAATGCAAACATTGATTTTACCTTTTATTCGCTTAACAAATGCAGTATCTTGAAGAGATTTTCTTGGGCGGCTTCCGGCAGTTTTGAATTCTCTGCCTTTCAGAGAATAAAATAAAGCGATCTCTTCTCGCCAAGCCACTCTTAAAAATTTGCTTATAGATTTGCGGATGTTTTTGTTTTTCTCGTTGAAACTTAAATAATATTGCAGTACGGTATCCTATGAATGATTGAAATAAAACCAGGAAAAAATCAATTATGATTCAATATTAATATTAATTTAAAAAAAATTGAGATATTTCTGCATGATGAGAGAAAGAGTTCATTTTGGTTCAAATTCTGAAATGATTCAAAGACTGTGTTCTCTAAGCTGTGGGAAATTGTATACTTACTTGAGAATTTGCAGTATTGTAGATGAATAAGATATGGAATCATAAAAATAGGTACCTATTTAGCAGTTTTCAAGTGACGTAATCATAAATTTGAAGGCGCGCATCGTTTATTCCTCCACCCATATTCAAATCCAAAAGATTAAGCAAAAAGTTATTTTTTGAAGGTGATCGCAAATTTTGAAAAAAAATTTAATAACATTGACAAAAATTTATTTTTCAATTTTTAAAGATACTAGAGCCTCCTCGCCCCTTCGGGGCTCGCAATAAAAATTAAATGAGGAAAAAAGTTATTTTATCAGACAAGTACTGCTACATTACAAACTGCACAACCCAATTTATTTTTATTTGTTACCCCCCACCAAGAATTCTTCGTTTCAGGATGGGCTCGCCCCTTTATACCTTATACTTGCCATTTTAAACAATTTTACAACTTTACCCTTACTCTTGCCTATGTACAAAGCATTTATTGAAATTTATCACCTTTTCTTCCTTTTGTATACCTGCTACTCGAAACAATTTTATGACTTACCCTTGTGCATATAGGTACCAGGCTTTTATTAAAATTTACAACCTTTTTTTCCTTTATATATGTGCTATCCTTTATATACCTTTTATACCTGCTATTTAAAACCAGGATGCGCGCGCATCTCAAAACCGATTCTATTTTGATTTTAATAAATAGAGAGACAAATATGAACAATTAAAAATAATAATACATGCGGATGACAAATCAACATAAAGGATGATATAATGCATCCTCTATTACCGAAGTTCATATTATGTGGCAAAGACGATCAATTAAAACGTATTAATTAATTTCATAAATCATATGATCCAAAACGTGAAGATAGATACTGTATTGAAATGAATCAAAAAAAAAAAAAAAAATTACATGCATGAAATATTATTCATATAAAATAATGATCAGAGAAAATGAAATTATTATTATGCCACAAATTATTCAATCAATATATAGTAGATATGTACGTTAAAGTAGAGACAGAAAGATTAAATTATACTTAATTCAGTCAAACAAAAATGCGAGTTGAAAAATATATCTATTTAAAAGATGCGATAGAGAATGATGATGTAAATAATATTGGCCAAATGGTAATATTGCCATCAGTTTTACTGGAGGACCAAGATATATGCAAGAGAAAACTTAAGATGCAATAGTATATGTTTATAGACGACCCGATTTATTGATGAAATTCACCTGTATAAAGATAACGCCTTAGGTCGAGTTTACAGTGTACATCCAAATTATATTGATTGTTATTATTTACATCTAATTTTACACACAAAACGAGGTGCAATATCATTTGAAGATTTAAAAACTATAATACGTATAAAGAAGCTTGCATAGCTGCACCTTACATATCGATACCTTAAGATACAGATATGCTATGTCCAAAAGGTGTCATTTTTCAGGAGAGAAGTTTGAAGTTTTGTTATTTGCATATCTACAATAATTTTTCACCATTTTACCTGATTTTTTTTATATTATGCCTTGAACATCTACGAATTGAATAAAAATTAATTTCATTCCCCTATTATTACTAGATCCAGAATTAAAATTCATTTAAATTACTAAAATGGACATAGCATATTTGTGCATTTTAAAATAATTGTAATCAGGACATAGCATGGACATAGCGCATTTGAGCAGGAAGAATTTAGTGATTATTGTGGACATAGCTGTTCTTAGGAGGAGGACTTTGTGAAAAAAGAACTTTTTTGACGTTTCAAAAATAATTTTCATCAAAATTAGTGATCATCTTCGATTTTATTCATTGTGAAAAAATATAAAAACATCGAACGATACAAAAAATCAAAATTAATTACTTAGGATTACCTTCTAAAATTAAAAAAAAAATCAGAAAAAAAAACAATTATACGAGATTATTCAGCATTTAAAATTAAACAAAATTCAGAAACAAACAAAAAATATAGGAGATTATTCAGCATTCTTATTTCGCAGCTGGATCATCAGGATCTTCTTCTTTATCTGCATCCAAAATAGCCACATCTTTTACTTTCTTATCACATGGCAAACTGTTAATGAAATACTCGTAAGCTTTAGGAATAACACCTCACTTCAATAAACTCAAAAGGTCTTTTTTCTTGGCTAAAGAAATTGGTAAAAGTTTCGGATACTTTATCAACAATTTTATATAGGTCTAGGCTACAGCACACATTTCATCGTTAACGTTCAAATAAGAAAATTCAGGGTCGTCGACGTTGTACTTGAATGCAACCAAATTTGAGCCCCTCTTGAATTGAAAGAACTTGACTTTTAACCAGTTTACTTTTTTTCCATCAGTTGCTTTTGTACGATTTTTTACGACGACTTCAGCGAGAGTTTCTAAATTATAAAATTCGGAATGAGCCATTTGAGTTACTTTGTATGGATAAGGACGTTTCCTGGCCCCTTCGATGATGCCCCTGTATTCATTCGTTGAATAAATTTGCTTGTGCTTCCTTGCTCGTTCGATACATGCATGCATGCTATCAACTTCCATCTGGCTGTGGCCACTTTCTAGATATGCTTCCCTTCTTGCCGTTACATTCGTCCCAAAGGAAGCAATTTCCATCTTGAAAGGAATCGTAAATTGTAAAATTCATAACTGAGAGTTTTCTCTTATAATAGATTTGGTAATCGCCGGCAAAAAGAATCGTTAAAATTGCTTGAAGATCGAATGTGGAGAGCAGCATTTTTTTATTCGTCTTCGCTTCTTCGACATCACATTCTTTCATCTTTCGAATGGCATTTTTCTAGCGATGTGTTCTTTATACACAGTGCTTGAATCTTTGGTGCCATCACGTTCAGCCTGTTGACAGGTTGTACACTGGTCTTTTTTTGGTGAAAATCACTTTCAGACTCACCTGACGATTGTTTAGAATTTTCTGTTTCATTTAAATGCATTTTAGTCAGCTAGATCTACTTGCACGACGTAATAATAATTGCAATACAATTTAATCAACATGTTTACCTGGTATAGAAACACGATTGTCTCCAAAGCCATTCGGATCAAGATTATTCAACACTACAAAAGTACTTGATGGAGAATTATCGTTATTAGCGCAAGTAGAAGCTGTAACTGGTTCATCTGCAACACCATTGTCAAATTTAGTTTCAGGTTGGTAAATAATGAATACGGCATAGAATAGCAGAGCAATTAATGATTGAGCATCTTACCTTGTATAAGAACAATATTATCATTGGCATTGATTTCGATCACATTAATCAAAGACCCATTATCAGTAACTTCAGCAATCACAGACATCACCGTATCAATACCACTTCTGCTATCATCTGTTACAATGTCGTTGTTTTGCAATATGCCTACAAAGTTATTGAATAATTTTAATCAATTCATAAAGCAGTAAAATAAATTAATTTCTCATCTCTATCAAAACTTACCATCATCTTCTGTACTTGAGAACGAAATATCATTCTTTTGCTTTTCATCGATATTAATATGATC
Source organism: Phenacoccus solenopsis (assembly GCA_009761765.1). Taxonomy (NCBI): domain Eukaryota; kingdom Metazoa; phylum Arthropoda; class Insecta; order Hemiptera; family Pseudococcidae; genus Phenacoccus; species Phenacoccus solenopsis. The sequence goes on along the minus strand of VFXL01000314.1, from coordinate 63,939 downwards.
ATCTTGACTCTCATCCAGTTCTTTAAACCACTTTGCCTACTGGGCAGGATCGGCACTCATAGTATTAATTGAATTATTTTTAAATTCATATTAATTAAAAGCATTGAAAGACACAACTGCACTAAAACACACCGATTACCATCAATTGTTATATCACTATAGCGGACATAGCACATCTGTGCACTACAATATGGGACATGTCTGTGCATTTCGTTTTCGACTATATGGACATAACAGATTTTTACTTAATGCCAATTAGAGGGGGTTTAGAGATGAGATAGGACATATCTGGTGTTAGCATTCGATTCTGCTCGTTGAGACGAATCCAGTGATACCAAAAACGCATTTTTGAAAATTTTGGACATAGCATGTCTGTATCCGAAGGTATCGATATTAGAATAAACAACATTTATATAAATGTATATAATACAAAAAAAATTAATGATTGAAGGCTATGATACCCTTTTCTTCCAGATATTTTTCGATGTTTTTCCAATGTGTATCATGCACTCTTTTAAACGAACTTATTATTGCTAGGTCCTCCTGCAAAAGTACGTTTTCTATAATTATAAATATCATCCCTCAACTAAATACTTCAAACTGAATATACTAAAAAATTTTCTTACTTGGTTCTTCTCAGCAAAGTAAAAACTTTTGCTGTACTTGATAAACGGTTTAATAATAGCATTCAATATTTTTTGTTCTTCATCTACCATATTATTTCGAATATTAAGTAAGTCATCGATCTTTTTAGTATGCCATTCTTTCTTCTGAAACCAAAAAAATGTAAGCAGCCATGCCTCATTACTGGAGCTGAGTTTTTAATTAGAGCTTGTTTTGATTTATTAATAACCTTGCTTAACCGTTCATAACTACAGGCCACACCCAATACTAAGTCTGAAAACCCCTACCCTATCCTTTCCAAAAACACTTAAGAAGTTGAATTTGGCACAAATGTAGTATTTCTTGCCATAAAATAATAATGTGAACACATATTTCTCAAATTATAACTATTTGAGGATGCTCAAATTATTTTCAAATCTTGATAATCCGCCATTTTGGATCCATTTTGACTCAAATTTGAGAGGTTATATTCTGGTCACAAACTAATTCTACACACAAAGTTTGACCATTTTAGGCGGATTTGGTGACGAGATATGGAAGTTCATGAAATTTCCTGCAGTAATTTCCCCTCTAAAAGCCGTTTTTTGCTCTAACTCCCCTCCAAAATCACTGAGGAAGCTAAAATCAAAATACGTTTGTCACTTGGGCTCATTTTATCATATGACACAGCAATAAAAAATTTTCGACCCCTCTGTACCCCACCACTATTTTAGGTTGATAACCCCGCCTTCCCCCTCCAACATCATGTATGGAAGTGAATTCGGGATATAGTATACAACTTATCCAATAACCATATGAATTCATATTAATTACATTTTTACCAACTTGAGGCTCCTCAAGCTCTACTCAAAATTTTGATAATCTGTCATTTTGAATCCATTTTGATCCAAATTCAAGAGGTCATATTGTGGTCACCAACTAACCTCACGCACAAAATTTGACCTCTTTAACTTGATTTGGTGGGGAGATATGGAAGATTCAAGAAATTTTATGACTCAAAACTTCCTCAAAAAGCCGTTTTTTGATCTAACTCCTCTCAATATGCACTTAAGAAGCTGAAATTTAGATATGTTAGTATCCGTGACTCACTCTTTCATATGAAATCAAAAACGAAAAATTTGAGCTATTTGCCCCTTCTCCAGCCCCCCTCAAAATTTGAGTGATCCGCCATTTTGAAATTTATCGAAAAAACAAAAAAACCATTTTTGCGTATTTGCAAGAAGAGTTCCTCACCGGCTCCATGTAACGTCGCCGACCAGAAGGCCCAATCAACATAGATACATCGACCACGAGACCATCCACGAAATATTATCCGTAAACTACTACAGCACTTTTCAATAATGTGAAATTTGATTTTACACACTACAAGGTATTACTAACCTTCCGCACTTAGATTTTCAAAAGTTTTAGCAGTATCGATTCCTAGATGGGAAGGAAGAAGTAGTGCTGGAACGGTAGAGAAAATCGCCTTATTTTGATTCTGCATATATACATTTTTGTGCGTTCTTACATCGTGGCCCAGTTCTCGTTGAGACTCAGGTATTCATCCATCTTAATTCGGTGGCAACGTACTTCCTCAGCTTACAAGACATATACAATGATGGATTAGGCACACCAGAGAGCTCGATGATCTCTCTAATAGAGTGATTGTCTTCGAAGTGGGTATTCTCGCTACCCTGTCGTCCAAAAACATAGATATTTTCGTCGCTAATATTAAACATAGTCCGCTTACTTATCAAAGCTTCCACTCCTTTAATGCAATCAGGTGTCATTAAAGCTCCCACCATGGGATTATTGTTGCTTTTCCCTTCAAAACAAAAGCACAAAATCATAAAGGTTTTTTTTTTTTAATTAGAATTTGAAACAATTGTGAAAAATTATAACCTTTATTAGTCACCACACCACTGGTGTTTGAAACTAAGTACTTTGCCATTATTCTTACCTTTTAGTATTACAACTTCCATATATTGTCCGATGATACGTTCTGCGTCTGTGAGTTGGAGTCCTTCTTGTAAAACTTCACCTCCCTTATGCTTATTCTTGAATTGTTCTATTGTCATACGCGTAAACTCGCCACTTCGGCGATAATTGAAAATTGTTATTTGTGCGATTAAAAGTCTGTAAAAAAAAATTAAAAATCCAGTTAAAAATGCCGGAACGTACAATGTGTAGGAAAAATGTAGAAATGCTTGTAACCTTACTTAGATAGCATCATATAATCCCTATAATCCTTAATATTGGTGTAATATCGAGTTTTTTGGTAATAAAATCATTTATCGTTTTTATAACACTCTGCTGTGGCATTTCTAAGGAGTGAGCCATGTTTAAGGCTGCCTTTGATTTAGCAATATAAGGTCTCACTGTGGTTAGCCATATATTTTCAAATTTATCTTGTTTAAAAACTATATCTTGGAAATACTCCTTATTTGTTGATTGCATTTTTACAACTTAAATACGTGACCTATGGCTGCTTGAACTAAATCTAAAGCATATGGCGACTCGTAGTTTCTACTGTAACGTTTCGCAGTTTCCTATATGTATTGAACATTCTCAATTTCGAACATATCAATGAGATTTACTTTACACTTCTTGGAAACTTCTCTAAACGAGAGTACAAATCTGGCTAGGCCCCGCATACGTTGCCTCAAAGCGTCAAAACTTTTTTTATGTTTCGTACAACGATGAATTTGCGCTTCCCCGTAATCAATTAAAATATTATCTTCAAGAATCACATCTCGAACCTCATGTTCGCGTAGGGGTGACAAAAGCTTACTTCGAAATTCTTCACTAACATTTAGTTGAGTTGTTGTCAACTTAACAAATATGCGCTTACCAGTATTGTTAATGTCAAATTTTGTGTGAGGATTTTTTAGGCATCTTTGCCTGTGTCAATACAAATTTTTTCTTCTATACATTTGTTGGCAATAGCAACAAGGTAAAATATCACTTACCGTAACGTCTGGTTCGTATTTATTAAGCGATTTTTTAAGTATTACCTCACCAATTCCCTGTTTCAGTACTTCTCCGTTATGATTTCTATTTCTCTCCGCAATAATGGCACCAAACGCGTCCCTTCGTTGCTTTGTATTTTTTGGTAGTCGCAATACTATTTGCACTTTCTCTTCTTCACGATGTTGGTTTTCCAGATGCGAGTGAAGTCGACTAAATAATTTTCCACAATATAAACAGGCGTTTTTCTTCCTCACTCTGTTAGTAGAGAGCGCAATCGTTTCTTGGTGCGCAGGTACCTCTGACTCGAGTTGAGGACTTCGCTTTGTACTTCTTGTAAGATCTGTAGAGAATAATGTAATTTTTAGAGAAAAGAAAGCAAAAAAGATATGAACGTAGTATTTAAATAACTCACTTTTTTCAGTTCAGCTATTCGAAGCAACGCCATGCCACTTTTGAAAAAGGATACCATAAAACACGAAAGCGGAAAGATATTTAAGCTGTACGATTTGAATTTATTAAAGTTTAAAATGACCGCGTGTTGAAGGAAAAAGTCTATTCCTAAAATAATTTTTGATTCCAAATTTTCTGCCACAATCGCTTTTATTGGAAAATCATTACCATGAATATTTATTAATATGGATATTTAGCCTAAAATTTTGATTTCAGTTTTGTTAGCTACTTCTAATTCAGCGCGAGTAATTTCCTTAGGATTATTTATTAAACATTTCGCAATTAGGGTTATGTTGCTACCTATATCTATAATTGTTCGTACTATTTTATCATGAAAAAGTACTTCTAATTCTAAGTTTGGTATCTTAACTGAAGTTTCATGCATAGCATACTTTTTCTTTTTTCATGTTGTATTTGAATTATTTAGGCTGTTTACTTCCTCCTCCTGAAAGTACTTAAAATGTGAATATTTATTTAAATCACGGTACGTAATATAATTATCAGTTGATGAAGAGGAAGTTAAAAAGAATTTTGTTTTTTTATCGGGCATGGCAATGCCCGTCGTACCTAGTTTTTTTTCTGCTTATTTCTATAATTTATAATATCATGCCCCATTTTCTTGCAATATTTGCAAAATGGTGTTCGATTGCGTTGATTTTGTGTCTGAGTGTTATTATATTGTGGTTGAAATCTTTCTTCTTTCCAATTATTATTATTGTGTCCATAAATTTTACGTGTATTTTGGGAAAATTGATTTCTCGGATAAAGATTTGGTCTTTGGAATCAAAATTGTTGAGTACGTATAGGATAATGCCTGTTGTATGGAGGCGTATAGAATCTATTATATGAAGGGATATAATATGGTGGTATATTTGCTGTTGTATTTATACTTTCTTTTCTCCCATTTAAAGTTAACGTTTTAGCAAATGTATCGGTAAGATCGTTAATAGGATCTTTGGTTCTCAACATACATAATTCTTGTTCGATTCTTTTGATTTGTGTTTCGTTATTTTGGGCATTTCTATGTTTAAGCAATTGCTCCCCGCATTTGTATTTTTGAATATTTTCCTGAAGTTTTGGTAGTGTGCTATTGTCACACATATTAATCGATTTAAGGATTTCAGGTTTTAAACCTTTTAAAATATGTTTGCATTTGTTTGCCTCAGACATATTTAGGTCAATATTTTTGCATAAATGCAGTACACTATTGATATATTCAAGAGCCGATTCATTTTCTCCTTGAATTTTTGTCAAAAGAGATGTTTCACAAACATCTTTTTGAACCTTTTCATTAAAACCTGATAAAAATGAATTTTTTAATTGTTCCCAGGTTGTTAAGATAGGTGTTAAATTTAGGTATACTTCAAGAGCAAGGTCGGAGAGGTACATAAGAAAATATTTGATTTTTTGTTCATCTTCCCAATCATTTGCTTTACTACATAATTAAAAAATTTCCATAAATCGTTATCTAAACCCGAAAATTTAGAAGGGTGATAAATTTTTTTATTAAGTGACATATCTTTCTTAAAGAATAAATTTTCAAGATAGTAAATAGGCAATTCCCTTAATTCCTGGTAAATTGCTTGAATATAACAACGCTTAGCTTTAGGGTATAATTCTGAATTATTTTCTACACTGGTTTTTAATTTTTTTCTCAAGTTATCAAGGTTTCCGGTTTTTTCAATTTCAAGTTTGTCTAGGATATAATCTCAAATTTTTTTAACCCGTAAATCCAGCCAAGATTTCGAAGAGAATTTATTATTTCTGGATCTGTGGGAGTTTTTAGATTTATTCGAAGACGAATTTTAATAAATTCACTCACATTGACAATGTCACATATAAATAGAGTTGCAGTGATTCGGCTTAAGGCTCGACCACTGTTTTATAAGACGAATAGAGTTGCAGTATGTCATCTTCATCATCAAAGCATGATCGCTAGAATAAAGTATATGTTATATTTCAAGTAGATTATAGAAGATGCATATTAAATTATATAGGTTCATATATTTACTTTTCGAAGATTTATATTTTTTGAAACATTGAACGCATAATCGGACTGTAGGTAATAACCAAAATGAGAAATTAGAAGAAATGAATTGAAGAAACATGTTCTTTTTTTTGAACTTCTTAAACATAAATAATTAGAGTAATGGAGTCGTTCTATCTATTATTTATTTTATCACTTAATTCAATATGCATTCAGAGCTCAAAATTTGTCAAAGTTGCTCAAACTACATTTTTACCCATTCTCTGTATCGCTTGTGAAATTTCAACCTATTGACAGGTCAAACAACAATTTGTTGAAAATACTCAAAAATTGACCTAATTTTGAGCTCAAAAATGCTCATTTAACATTTTCACCAATATCTTTGAATTGTTCATGAAATATTCTGCTAGGTCGCAACCGCAGTTTCTGAAATTTTGTTTTGTTATTTTTGACAAAAAGGGTAAATAAATGACGCATTTCCTCAAATTTGAAATTTGACCACAGCCAATTGTGCCTCTGTTTTCCATAATGTTTAGGTTAGTAGGTGTGAATGAATCCATGTATGCGTGATTGAGTTTTTTTTTTTTTATATCCTGCAGATGTAATGGCATCAACAGAGTCATTCGAGTTAAAAATGGTCAATTTTGAAAAAAAATCACACATGAAGGGCACTAACACCCCATTATACTCGTTGCTCCCAACGAAGTTAGCATATATTTAAAGAAAGCAAGGGGAGTGTACTTAACCAGAGTGTGAAAAAATTTTTTGTTTACAATTGCGGTTTTTGAAGGTTGGTACACGCGAGAGTATTGAAGAATAAATAGACTTAATAGATCGACGAATGTTTATTGAGACGTGGTACAAACGGATCGCGTTACGAGACTGAATCTATCACCAGTTCTCGCCAACGTTCTTTCACCAGTTCTCGCCAACGTTCTTTTTCTTAAGATTACGTAAAAAATACAGAGTAGGGTGACATCACCCGCGCTGTCGCTAAGGGTAGGAAAAGGCGAACCAGTTTTTTTGTTGGTGTATTGCCCAGCCGGGAGGTTTCAAAGAGACCGCGTACGTGACGCAGGATAGCGGATGAAAAGTCGTAAAAGAGAGAGCGAAGAAAGGTCGGAAAGGAACGAGACATAACGGAAGGTGGACAATATGCTGATGATCGAGAAAGCGCGAGGCGGTGAAACATGGTCGCCGCACAATGAAGTTTAAAAAATGGGGAAACAGGGGTGTTTAGGCTCCAGCTCCTTATTATGCTAGAGCAAAAATCCAAAATACCCTTTTGGGGGCTGTGAGACCCATATATATAAAAAGCTAACTGATTTTTTTGTCCTGCAAAAAAACAATGATTTTGGTTTTTAGAACATTTTTTTCCAATTGCACTATATACAGTAATAGGCGGGTGCATGGATACATCATAAAAGGGAAAATAAGTATTTCGAAGAAATTAGAAACTAATAAAAGAAAATTAATTTCAGTTTTTTGAAGAAATGTATACAAACCCACAGCTTTTGAGAATAATTCACTTTGCTGCTGTTTCGTACCATTATTATAGAGTGGCTCATATTCATCTATATTATCATCATATCCTTCATTCTGAAAAGAAAATAAAGGAGTTATGAAAATAAACAATAATATGTACTATTTAGGATGATAAATATCGTAGCGAGAAACCAACTTGAAATGTCTTTTTGTTTCATAAGCAGTTCTTCATTCGCTTTCTTAATGAACTTTTCTTTTTCTTTCCTAAATTCTGGAAAATAATTTTACAAATACGTAGAGTAAATACCGTGGGACAAAAAACGATAACTTTTCAATATTTCATTTTCCCATTATTAAATGATTTGAATCTATTTTATCAAAGATCAGTGTTACCGCAAATTAACGAGATAATTTTTTCAAAAGTTGAATACAATACATAATTTTGAAAAATAAATATGGTTCAGCAGAACGTTTGGAAAATAAAATAAATGAGTTTTTATTTATCAGTTTTATGAAAAACAAAAAGAGGAATTCAATTATTCTAAGAAATTAAGAAGTGATACATAGAAGAAAATTGTTGTTGTTGTTGTTTTTTTTTTTTTAAAGTAATACAAGTGATATGAGTAAAAATGTACAAAAAACTTTTGAGACATATGTGAACAATGAAGGAAGGCGTCTATGGCATGATAAGTACATTCGACCAAAACATCCAACCTGTTTATGATATGTTGGTAAGCTACATTGTATTATCTTATATTATATCCTGGAGATATTTTATTTCAATAAAATGAAATACGAAAAACTTTTGAGACATATGTGAACAATGAAGGAAGGCGTCCATAGCATAATAAGTACATTCCACCAAAACGTCCAACCTGTTTTGATATGTTGGTAACCTACATTGTATTATCTTATATTATATCCTGGAGATATTTTATTTCAATAAAATGAAATTATCCGTGTTTCGTCATTGATTTCGATTGTAGGCATGTCATCTGTTCCCATTGTACTGCGATGATCACCAGCAGGTTGTGCGGATACGCTGAGTTGTATCACCTGAGTGATTTAGCACATCTTCCATATTCAACATTTCCTCTGATTGAATACAAATTATATAATTTTCACTAATTCATTAATTTTTATTGAAACAACACAACTAACAATAACATTTTGATGGAAGAAGTTATCTTTAATATCAATCATATCACCTTTTCAGGATCATGACAGCAGCGCTCCTAGTGGCGCTTTTTTCGCAAATAGAACTTCTACCAGCAATTCTTGTTTCATCTAAAATGTTAGAAAACGTCTGCTTTATAGCGCCGATAGAATTCCGCTGAGGAGGTCCTCCTCCTGTTCCCCTTATAAATGTACGTTCTTCAGCAAACTTCTTTTTCGTTTTTTTCTTCAAATTAAGGTACTTTGTTTTTATTGCCTCTTCAGACCTGGGTTGTCCGGTAGCTTGAGCATTGAAATCATTCGCTATCGTGATCCATATCTATTCTTTCTTCTTAAAATAAAATTACTAATTTAGGTATTATATTATTTATCATGCTATATATTTCAAAAATGAACATAATTAAATCACATACCTGTTGTTGATATGATCAGTACGCTTACACTCTACGATATCTGCGTACTTCTCCACAATAAATAATAGAATCTCTTCCTCTTCTAGAGTGAAACTGGCTGTCCGTAATCTCGCCATTAGTATACAAAAAAGAATATAATTTTCAAAATTAAAATTATCAAAATTTTAGATTTTACAAAATTGAAAAAAACGTGTTCAATTATTTCTTTATCAGTTTAGTACTAATACTAGCTGGCACTGCAGTGGAAACTCACGTGAAGATAAGAACCAATCACATCGCTTAATTATGGTTTAAACCAATGAGAATGATGGGTTAACTTAACTAATGTTTAACTCGAGTTTAGTGTCTAAACCCAGATTGTGCAACGGTACCTTATCCGTTAACCATAGTTTAAACTCTACCACAATTGTGCAACTTTGATTCATTGGACTTCTCATTAATATTATCCAACTCACTTTATTCCTCATTGTCAACAATAATTTCTAAACATGCGCCAAAAATGTACACGGAGTACAAAAATATAAAAAAAGATACAATCAGAGCTGTACTTTGAGTGCGAAGTACAACATACTTTCCACGCTTCAATTTAGCAGGATTGTAAGAATCCTAATTTGGTAAAAATGCAGCTTATGGTTGGATTTTTAGCTAAGTTTTTAACAAAACGATAGCTATTATAGCCTACCTGATTTGGGAAGGGAAGGTCGGGGGAGGGTGGGGTCTTCAAATCTTTGCGTTTCAGACCATTTGTAATCATCTGGCAAATGTCCAACTTTTTGGTATATATATATAGTGATCTATGGTCAAAGTGGCATCACTTTGCACATCCCTCAGAAGTGCATCTAATGTCAGGTTAATGACACCACAATGGCGAACGGAATGTATAATATCGTAGGTTTTCTTGGAAACAAATTTTTAAAATGATGCCACTTTACCTGTAAACATCAAAAAGATGAGGCTACTACGACCGTAGACCAAAAAAAATTTTTTGTATGAAAAATAGAATATTAGTGGTAAAGTGGCATCCCCCAAATAACCACACCAGTGACGTCATGACACATAGCTGAATCGATGAGCAATGTGATGGTAAAGTGGCATCAAAAAAAAGATGCCACTTTGTAAAAAAGATGCCACTTTACCTGTAGACGACGAAAAATTATGCCACTTTATCCATAGATAAATCTATATATATATATATATATTTTTTTTTCCCCCACGCGTAGCGCCGGCGGGTATTCATAAAATTTGCTCAAAATTTGGTAAATTTCAGCTTCCTAAGTGCATTCTGAGGCGAGTTAGCAAAAACCGGTTTTTGAGAAAATTGCGTTTTTTGTGTCACTCACTTTGCGCAGGCTGGTGTGGATAAAATTCGCTCAAAATTCGGTGAGGAACTTTCTTGCAAATACGCAAAAATAGTTTTTTTTTTTTTCGATAAATTTCAAAATGGCGGATCACTCAAATTTTGAGGGGGCTGGAGAAGGGGCAAATAGCTCAAATTTTTCGTTTTTGATTTCATATGAAAGAGTGAGTCACGGATACTAACATATCCAAATTTCAGCTTCTAAGTGCATATTGAGAGGAGTTAGAAAAAAACGGCTTTTTGAGGAAGTTTTGAGTCATGAAATTTCTTGAATCTTCCATATCTCCCCACCAAATCAAGTTAAAGAGGTCAAATTTTGTGTGTGAGGTTAGTTGGTGACCACAATATGACCTCTTGAATTTGGATCAAAATGGATTCAAAATGGCGGATCATCAAAATTTTGAGTAGAGCTTGAGTAGCCTGAAGTCGGTAAAAATGTACTTAATATGAATCCATATGGTTATTGGGGATAAGTTGTATACTATATCCCGAATTTACTTCCATACATGATGTTGGAGGGGGAAGGCGGGGTTATCAACCTAAAATAGTGGTGGGGGTACAGGAGGGGTCGAAAATTTTTTATTGCTGTGTCATATGATAAAATGAGCCCAAGTGACAAACGTATTTTGATTTTAGCTTCCTCAGTGATTTTGGAGGGGAGTTAGAGCAAAAAACGGCTTTTGGAGGGGAAATTGCTGCAGGAAATTTCATGAATCTTCCATATCTCATCACCAAATCGGCCTAGAATGGTCAAACTTTGTGTGTAGGATTAGTTTGTGACCAGAATATAACCTCTTAAATTTGAGTCAAAATGGATCCAAAATGGCGGATTATCAAGATTTGAAGATAATTTGAGGACCCTCAAATAGTTATAATTTGAGAAATATACACGTTCGCATGATTATTTCATGGCAAGAAATACTACATTTGTGCCAAATTCAACTTCTTAAGTGTTTTTGGAAAGGATAGGGTAGAGTTTTTCAGACTTGGTATTGGGTGTAGCCTGTAGTGATGAACGGTTGAGCGTGGTTATTACGAAATCAAAACAAGCCCCAGTTAAAAACTCAGCTCCAGTAATGCGGCATGGCTGCTTATTTTATTAAGCGAGCGGTGTTTAAAAAAAAAACAAGAATTATTTAGAACACAAAAAGAAACAGTATGAGCTTTATTTAAAGCCTATACATGATGTTGTTGCTTTATTGCCCTAATACCATTTCAAAACAAATACAGATATAATTATTTCAACTTGAAAAATTTTGGTAGTTACTTTTACGTTTTACTATAATTTCATTTTTAATGTACATATGAGACTAGAAAATTGGTGAAAACATTACCTGAGTGGTGAAAAAGCTCTTCGTTCTCCTCCTCTTGTGTAAAATGGTCGATATCTTCATATCCTTACTGATCTATCAACATCATAAGTGATTAACAAACAAAAATAAGGTTGTACAAAAAAAGCCAAACTTTTAGTAATTTACCATTGGCGTCTCTTTCCCCATCATTATCATACTGATTAGAATGGCCAGTTGCAGGAGGACGATGATCTCTAGGAGTTTTAATTATAACTTCGTATGGTCTACCTCCTGTCTATTTGACTGATTTTTTACTTTCTACCACCTAATTTGGTTTCTTTTTTTAGATTTTCATATTTATTTTTCAGTTGTTGAGAATAACGAGGTTCAATGTTTTGAGAATTGAACTCTGAAGCGATTTTTTCCCAACATCTCATTTTTTCACTGTGGAACATTATTAAAAATTGCATTTATAATAAAATTTGATAATTATAATCAATTATATTTTAGTATCAGTACAATGCAATAACTTACGTATTTGATACGTGGTCTGTTCTTTTATTCTCAATCACAGCTCTGTACTTCTCTACGAGGTCAAGCAAATCTTCTACTTCTTTATTGGAGAAGTTTACCCTTTTCTTTGACTTCGCAATCGCATTTATTATTAAACTGGTATCACTTTTATTATTACAAAATTAAACTTTAAAAGAGAGAATTCGAAAAATTATTAATTAAAGCTTTAAAACAGTATCTTGTTTTTACCACCACTCGCGGTATCTCACGCTCAGTCACTGCAAGTTAACCAACTGCTTATCAACCAATCATTGTACAAATAAATCAGCTGATTACTGTGGTTCAATAGTTAACTATCAGATCTGGTAAATGAGAAATATATGGTAGAATCTCTCTTGAGGCCATTCCTCATTTCCCACTTCACACAATCGTTCATCAATCATCTTAGGGGTTGCATATACTAGCACCTTGATTTCTTTAATCGCCTTAGGGTGATCTCATGATCGCTGACGTTTTTTCTTCCCTACCGCATTTGGGTTATTAATTTCGATTTTAATTTTTTTAGCCTTCTCGATACTCATAACATTTAAATTTACTGACATTTGATTCGTATTATCTGTTTCAAAATTTTTTCCAGCTCTAAAAATTTGAGAAACATTAATTACTTTTGTCACATTTTGGTTATTCCTCGAACTCACTAAACAGACATTAGGACCAAGCTTCTTTTCAATTAAAAATAGACCATCGTATTTGGGAATAATTTTGTTGATAAGCCCTTTTTGTTACATATACCTCTTCACCTGGTTCGTATAATGTTACAGTATCCGAGTTTTTATTGAATTTCATCTCTTTCTTTAAATCTTCTAATTTATTATATAAAGTCAAAAAAACCTCAAAACGATTCACCTCATTATTATTCGAAAACTCTCCTTCCTTTATAATAAAAGGACGTGTAGCAAGAAAATCGGCCATTTTATTCCCAAAATCGCATCCATGTCCCTTTATTAGGCGAAATTGAACATCAAGATTGTTACTACGTATAAGTTTTATTATTTTATTAATTAGATTATAATTTTCTTCCATACCTAATTGAAGAGGTTGGAATCAAAGTGCTCATTTGCCAAAAATTTTTTTTTTCAAAAAACGCAAAAAACTGTTTAGTGTACTTCCAGATTACTTACGGCGCTAATTCTCAGTTAGGTGGTTCTTTGGGTGCTCAGTAGCAGTTACCAGGTGAAATTTTTGGTTTTGACCGGGTAGTTTTCATTAAAAGTGGGGGGTCAAAATGGCAAGTGAGCACTTTGATTCTCACTTTCTTAATTTTTCAAAAACAATGCGCCAAAACCTGCAAAAAATACTCAAAACGTGGCCAAAAATTGCCAAACAGTTGAAATTTATGAATTTTCATCTTATTTCACATGTATTTAGTAAAAAGTTTGATGTTTCTACGATGAGAAATTTATTATTTCATTTCAAAAATAAAGTATACAAAAATTTCTATAAGCAATACAAAAAAAATTAAAAAAACTCAAACAATCATATTCGGCATTTCATCCTGAGTACAGCATTCCGGATCGTCAACGTTATCTGCATTTTCATCTTCCACCCCTCTACTATTGAAAATGAGAAGATTGAAGAATTCCATGGAAGGGAGAGTGGACCAGTTATCACCATAGTGTTTCTTCAATAGCATTTCGATGTCTTTTTTTTTAGAAGCTTTGATTGTATTGCTTTTCTGTATGACGGATACTGTGAAATCTTTCATTGTTTTTCCTTTCTTCACGTAAATAGGGATCGGTGTTTGGGCATCGTGTAAGTAAGCAAACTCTCCTCTCCATTTTATGCCATGATTACGTTGAAGGATCATACGTTTAACTTTACTTATTTGAAACGGCCACGTAGCTGTTGGCTTAAGTACACTGTTTACCGCTGCTTTGAAATCAAACACCGTCACATCACTTCCTAGTAAGCGAACTGTGCCAATTTCACGTATTACTTTAAGGTAGTCCTCTGGGTTTATTATAGTATCCATTTTTCGAACTTTTTTTTCAATTACGGCAAAAACTCTATCAGGAGGTAAGTAACTGTGTCCGGTGATAGGGAATATTAATTCGATGCATTTAATTTCAGAAGCCTCATCCGACATCAACCATTTACACAGTGCTCCAATCATTATCGAATTTTTATTCTGGGCAGCACACCCATCTGAAACTAGACGAATTTTCTTTATCCCATCCAGATTAACATGGTTTAAGTGATGAACAACACAGGATGCGATTACGTTGGCGTTTTTTGGATACTCATTTTCAGTCCAGCAGTAGCATGTAACATTTTCTGGAGATAATGTACTGCTGGAGTATCCTTCAACAATAGTAAAGTTATAAAGATAAACATTACGACTGTAGTAAGCAATAGAATCTGGAACTTTGAGTAATTGTAAATTTTTCTCACAGTCGAATGAAAGAACTAGGACGTCAGGCTCAGGAATCCGTTCGCCGTCTATAAGTGGAGCTTTCAAAAATTCAAAGAATACTTTCGCTTTTTTTTTATGCATAGCTCTTTCAACAATCAAGTCTTGTTTTGTTTCCGGATCTGTAAAATAATGTGAAAAAAATAATAAGTGAAAAATGAAAAAAATTGAGACAATGTTGAGATGAAATGACATTTTTTTCTTTACATACTATTTTCATGTTTAATCCTTTCTGTTAGAGACGTACACGTTGAACATGCATCTTTTTTGGGGGATCCAAATCCAAAATTAAATGCAGTATTGAAAATAAATCGAAAGTAAGATTTTTTTGGAATGTTTCCATCATCGCTTTGAAATCTTTCGCGAAACATGTTATACAATTTTGATACATTCAGTTCTGGCGCCAAGTATTTACGCTGACTCTTCGCTCGACAATAATGTGATTCAGTGTACTGAAGACTATTCAAAAAATTCGAAATAGACTCACGTTGCCGTTGAAAATCAGGAATACTCTTTTTGAATCCTCCACGTTGTTCTGATACATCACCAGTTGCAAAATTTTTTTTAGCCAAACGTTGCAGTTTAAATCTGTCAACTTGAAGTATCTCACAGAAAGCCTTCAAACATACAGGCACTTCCTCTCGTTTTTTATTTCGAACAAAGTATTTCGATGATACTATATCAGGAGGACGTGTTTTGTTTCTATGCCGGATTACTTTTGTAGTTTTTATATGTTGCAAGAGGAAGTTGTTTTGGTATGATCTTTCTGCTTTCTTATAATACAGTGAATAAAACTTTTGAAGGTCCGAGTCAGTTAAAGTAGCACACTTTAGGTGTTTAGTGTTATGATTGCATGAAGGACGTCTTACTGGTCCACTTGGCTTATATCTATAATCAAAAATGAAACATTCGTTCAGTAGTTTTATCAACAAAGAATCATGATGCATTGATATTGAAAGTAATAACAAACTAAACTTACCGATCTAAGTTCTCTTTATTCTTTTTCCATTCGTCATAATGAATAAGTCTTTTTCGAGTTCTAGTACTGAAGCTAGAGTTTAGGGATGACATGACTTTTTTTTGAGAAATAATTAGAAAAATGTCAGAATAACGAACTACAAATATTAAAGTAATAATATTGTGACCCACTATCACATTCAGCAGTGGCCAGTAAGATGTATTTTCACAGATGAAAGTGATCGCCATCAACAACACTGATAACAATTTGGGTTGGTGTCAAAGTGCTCATTTGCCAGTGGCAAGTGAGCACTTTGATTCCAACACTACTTTTCCACAGCTGATATCACGCGGATTCGGCGGTTGACCTACTTCTTCGAATAGGCAACTTGTAGTACACTACATCCGCTATCAGATGGCGGTGCTAACTCATTTTTCAAAAATATGGCAAATGAGCACTTTGATTCCAACCTCTTCATCAAGCAGAACGGTCGTTCTGCGAGTCAAGTTCAAAACGTAACCAAATTGCCATAGAAACGAACGAAAGTGCGCGTACGTACGAGCAAACGGCCGACTATGCTTATATTCTGTGAACAGGATTTACTCTATAGCGTTTATGCAATTTTTACCGAAACTATTGGTCGTAATGGATATATTTATAGCTTATTTTGAAGATCTCGCCAAGAGCTTCAAAATAAGCCATAGATAATTACTGTACGATAAAAACTCGCCGAGTTATTAACATCTGAAGTAAGCGATTATGACAAATTTTTGAAGTTAAGTAAACTCATTTTCTCGACAACTAATAGAGATGAAAACTTGAAATTTTGTATGCTTCATCTGCATGATGTAAATGAGTGCGTGTGAGGTTTTCGTCCAAATTGGCCCCCTTTTACTCCTCCTCCCCCCTCAAATGGGCCTTAAAAATTTTTAAAATGGAACGA
Source organism: Phenacoccus solenopsis (assembly GCA_009761765.1). Taxonomy (NCBI): domain Eukaryota; kingdom Metazoa; phylum Arthropoda; class Insecta; order Hemiptera; family Pseudococcidae; genus Phenacoccus; species Phenacoccus solenopsis. The sequence goes on along the minus strand of VFXL01000314.1, from coordinate 47,319 downwards.
AAACTATAAAAGGCACTTCTACAGCATGTTTTCAATAAGTGTACCAAATTTCAGTTCATTTGCTTCATTACACTATTCCCTATCCTTGAGCAAAGTTTGGAAAATTTTAGAATATGTACAAGAGGGGAAAACGAAATAGGGGAACAGCATAAGGCACGAAAGGGGAAATTGAAATAGGGGAAATTCATAGACGTTGTTTCAATGGATCGGACTTCTCTGATTCAAGTAGGTAAAAAAGGATGAAATTAAATAGGGAACTCCTATTGCTGTTTGTGGTGTGGTAATTCAGTGGTTGAATAGAATACAGTAAATATAATAATTTCGACTTTTCTTAATTTTCATTACATTTTCCGGAATGAACCTAAATCTCTCTATAGCTGCACGATGTGCAGAATTCTAGGAACATTTCCTCTGCGTATGGCGTTTATTGTAAAATAAGAATCGTGTTTTTCAAAAAAATACGTGATGGTAGCATTACTTTCTTTAAATATTATATTCCAAAAAAAAACCTTTGATATCCGCAAAAAAAAACTTCTAACAAGCAAAAACGTCAACTTCAAAACATTTCTTAGTTACACCTATTTAAAAAAAAAAAAAAAAAAAAAAAAAATTAAGGTAAAAAATAATATGATACAAGCCCACAGATCAAGTTCCCCTCTTTTCAACTTAGAACTTGACGGTCGTCATTAACGAAAACACAACGATTATCATGTACCTAAATATTACATTTTCATTTCACCAAACTTTAAAATTTAACTTGTAAGGGGATCGTATTACGACCGCAGATATGTTATTGTTACTTCTTTAGTACCACTTGATAATGTTTAAACTCACCAATTACTACATTACATAACACATATTGCACCTACCTTTCGAATATGTGCGTTGAAATCGATATATATTTGAATTCAATATTAAAATTAAAGTAAATAGAAGTAATCAAATGATAATATTTAAAATTAGCAATTACTAAATTACGTAATATATATTGTACATATTACAAATATGTGCGTTGAAATTGAGATCTATTTGAATTCACAATTACAATTACAACACATGAAAATACGTAATAAAATAAAATAATTATAAAAAATTTATTCATACACATTTGGAACTTTTTGTTCATGAAATCATTTCCATTCCATAAATTCATTGCCTATTCAGTTGTATTGTTATGAATTAAACATTGTTCCATCCTTTCTTTTCATGTTCAGTAATTTGGAACAAAAATGTTAACTCACATAACGAAATCACCCCAATTGCACAGTCACATCATTAGTGAGACATTTCAATTTATAGCGATCATACTAAAAACAATACCAAGTGAATGACGACCGTCAAGTTCTAAGTTGAAAAGAGGGGAACTTGATCTGTGGGCTTGTATCATATTATTTTTTACCTTAATTTTTTTTTTTTTTTTTTTTTTTTTTTAAATAGGTGTAACTAAGAAATGTTTTGAAGTTGACGTTTTTGCTTGTTAGAAGTTTTTTTTTGCGGTATTATTTTCTCGTTACCAATGAGAGCTGTTGGGCAAAAAGTATTATTAAATCACGATATCTTGTATTGATAATCGTGAAGTTAATACGCACTTGATTTTTCTTTTTAATATTTACACATATCCGCTAGAAAAAAAAAATTGGCGTACAAAAAAAAATATAGATAATAATGGTTGAAGTCAGAACATCTTAGTAAGATATTTGTTACACGTAAACGCAATAGTTAATAACGGTTATTTATCAACTATTATTATTGTTAGGTCGATCTATTAACCACTGCACGGCTATATTCGAGTAATATCTGGAAATGCGATATATATTCTCTAAAAAACAGTGAAATATTCCCTTAAAGGTAAAATATACATTATTTTATATTCCATTATAAAGGAAAATATTCAAAAATATTCCCTATCAATATAGGTATCATTTTAAAGGAAATTTCATTTTCAGTTTTGCTTTGGTGTTTTTATTATCGGAGATAGCTATACTGGAATATTTGAGCATTTCTTCTAAAAATTTCTGGACCCTGCTCGGCGCTTTTTTAAAAACTTTCTTCATATTGCTAATAAAGGAATTCGTCAAGTCGTACTTTGCCCGAATTAGCTCAAACTCGATGTAACCTATGAGCAACACAGCTAACATGGGTCATCTTTACACAAAATCCTTGCATGCAAGATGCCGCCTTCACCATATCGACGGTGTAGCGCAGAAAGGGCGAAACTTTTTTTTTTCTAAGAGGAATCTATAATGGGTGTTCGAAATGTGAAAGTCAGAAAGGGCTAATCTGCAGGGCCAATCTGCAGTTTAGGATTATAAGAAAAAAAAGGGCCAAACAGCAAAATAACCATTTTTTTTTTGTAACATAAAATACAAAGAAAAAATACATACGAAAAAATTTTACCAATAAGATGAAGATATTTTAAAATTTCAATTTTTTTTTTTAGGTTTTTTAAAATTTTTCTTCTGTTTTGGTGTTATTTGTGATGCGTTTTTTACAGTTTTTTCTTTCGGAGTTCTTCCATTCGGCGTCTTTTCCATCGAGGTATTTTCCTTGGGTGTTTTTGCCGATGTTTCTTTAGTAGTTTTTTGTTTTGGCCTTTTTGGTTTCTGAACTTTCCTTTGTTAAGATTTTCGTTTTTGAGTATTCTGATGATTCTCATTGCCAGCTTCCGGCATAGTTCCTTCTTCAGGCGAGTTGACTGGTTCAGGCGAGTCTACGATTTCGGAATTTTCTTCTTTGGCTGCACTAAGCAATCTTTTACAGCATTACTGAATTTCAAATTCATGTATTCGGCATGGTGATGTTTGGAATAGCTCTTTGAAGGCACAACTTGTTCAAATCTCTATATTTTGCTGTAGAGATTGGCAGTTCGGAGAAGTAAACTTGAGGTGGCTCACTCATTTTTGAAGCATTTCATTTCAATTTGCATACAATGGTTTCTAAAGCAGCATCTCTCGCATTGGAAAATGTTTGAAATTCTTTCTCTTCAACCCATTTTTTAGTAAATACGCATAGTTGGCATTCACTAATTTTGAATGGGGAGCCATTTTTCATCTGAAATCTCTATTGTGAATCAGAAAATTTTTTCCAGTCATTAAAGTCGTCACAAGTTAGTCGAATAATCGAATATGGAAATGGTTTTTGTCAAGCGTTGGAAATGACTGTACCCCATTCACTCGGCGCATAAATTGTTTTACGTGTTGTCGCAGTCTCGATTGTTCCATGTACCGAATCGACAGTCATTAAGGAATGGCCAGACAATAAGAAGTTCAAGGTTATGGCTTTGATATTGGTGGAATTTTGGAGAAAATTCATCAAAAAAAGGAACATGGCTTTGTTCTTTTGTTGTCCGGCACAATTATCGCAGTAAAGCACTACATTTTTCCTGACTCAATATTTGGATTACTTTCAGGGAGTATTACTATAATATTGTCATCGAATACGATGTCTTCAATAGGCTGAAGATCGTTTCTACTATTTTCTATACAACAATCACCATTTTTCATTACAAAATCAATTTATTACATTCGGAAAATTATCATTATTATTTTGAAGTAATGTATAATTAATTAATTATGGTTACTATACCTGAAGCATTAATTGCTATCTTAGAAGCCACATTCTCCTCTGGCAATTCTAAGATATTATCTACAGTCAGTTCAATTACATCAGCATAAAAAGAATATTCATCACCTTCGAAAACATTTTTGGCACTGCTATTGAAGTAAATCAAGCCATTTTCTTCAATATCAACAATGCAACCATGAAAAGATTCACTCGCTTCCATAATTTCAAAGTTAAAGAACACGACGTTGTCAAAATTAATTATCATTATCAACTATAAAATTATAATTCAAAAACCATGCCTTAATCATCTGTTTTGCTCTTTGTATCTGGACACACTACTTTTTCCCACAACTTTTTCCTTCACCTTGGACATACAACATTTTGTTTTTAGGCTTTTTGATGAAATACGAGACTGATAGCATCAAGACGTCATTTTTAATGGAAAAATAGGTAAATCCCTACCAAAATCAACCAAAACCCCAAAAATAAAAAATTTGATATATAACCGTTTCCCTTTAAGCCATCGAAATGCGGCTTAATCGACTTGGAATTTGATGAAACGTGAAGATACATATGTTGGATATCCCTATTCAGGTGTACCACAAAAAAATATTTATTCATATATAAATCACAACTCTAAATAAATATAAAAGTATGAAATTATAACGTATAATTACCAAAGGTGCTCTAAATTTCATTTTTTATGATACAATTCGAAGCAGTTGTCATCTATACATAACCCTGCGTTACATTTTAAGCATATTGTTCATACGCGTAGGCGTCGACGTCTGGATGAAATTGTAACTGGCCAGTAGGTGTTAGAAGAGGTAAACAAATTCGAAATAGGATGGCCTTTGGTCAAGTGTTTTTTCTTCTGGTCATCTCTGTACCTTTTTTTGCAAATATCTTCTGCCAAGTTCGTAAGAAAGATTTTCAAACTCAATTTATGCGACTGGTGTATGTACTTAAAATTCACAACTAAACACATTAGAAGTCTTACGAAAACTTTCTTCTACCAACTTGTTTAATTTTCAGTCTAATTCGTAAGTTGAAATTTTTTGATCTGATAGATCGACGCCTCCCATAATTTCATTGTAAGTAATGGTTATCGTTGGGCAGTCAAAATTCTTCATTCCATCTTTCATTTTTCTGGTCATTTGAACAACTTCTGCTTCATAACAATTTGATAACATATGGACCTCTTACAATCCAAGCATCTGCTTACTATATTTTGATTATTATTTACTTGAAATAGGACATCTCCATTCAATTTTAGCTTGTGTCTATCAGAAGAGTAGGGAGCTTATTACAATTAGATTCGGTTTGCCTCTGCCTTTTTTCTGTAATTCAAATGCTGAATTTTGAAATGCTATAATTATTATTTTCAGTATATCATTATCAAGAAACACTTTTCACACAGTAAAATGAAAATAACTTCAAAATTTCCATAATTTAGTTACCTTCAAGGAACATACTTTTTAATTTATCAGCAACATTGTCAATAGAAGATTTATCTATGCCTTAATACTTGTCACTTTGGCCAACACAGTTATTTTAAAGGAACTGGCGTATACATATTCTTAATACTTTTAGAATATTTCACCCATTTTTGAAACATATCTGTAGGGCTTATTTCAGTGTCAATTTCGGTCATCACATTTCTGTAATAAAACATTGTACTTATAATATCCTATATAGAAGAAAAGAGAACTTCATAATTACACTAGAATGGGTGCTACATAATATAGGTACTTATGCTCAACTTACTGATTTTTCCCACAGCATTTGTATACATCCCCATCAAAAAAAGAAATTAATTCAAAGGTGAAAAGGCTTATAAATCTGTATTAAAGCTAACTTAAAAATCCACATTAAAATAAAAAATGTGTGTTCCTGTGTTGAAAAGAGAAAAAAAAAGACATTGTTACAATAATATTAAAAAAAATAATGATAATAATAACGAAGTAAAAAAAAAATAAGAAAAAAATAAAAAAATAATAACACAAATTACAATAACAATAACATATAAATATACAAATAAATTTTACAAATTATGCGTTTTCGCGGCTTGACCACCAAGCCATGGCTTGCTCCACAGTCTTTGGTCTGCAAATGATCATTCTTTCCCGAAGAGATATATAAAACAAGTAAAACATCTCGAAGTAAGCCTTAAAAAATTGGATAAATTGCTGGTGGCTCCACCACCAGTCTACTGCGCATCATGACTCTTGCTACTTCTTCGAAATCATTCTAAAATAAACAAAAAAAAAAAAAAAATGATGAATGAAAATCTCACCAACAAAAATTATTAGAGAAAAAAATTTTTTTTTTACTTACTCGTAACATCCAATAGTGGTGATTAAAAAAATAGCATCTTTTTGATGGACATGGGATGTCGAATCCCAGACCATTATCAGTAGTCCATAAGGGACGGTAGTACAGGGCACTATGTGTGCGTGCGTTAGGTAGTGTCGTTGTATGGTTTGGTGTGTGTGTGAAGCTGCTTCGGTGTATCGTCTGGGTGAGGGAATATGGAATCGCAAGGTGGCTCGTTGTTATTTGTAATGGTCAGCGAATTATATTATACGTTGAAAAAAAACATATTTTGTTAGGTAAACGGTGCCGCGGTATGAACGCGTGAACCGGGTATTTGATTTAGCGCGCGCATTGTAACACGGCTACCTGTGGTGAGAATTAGGGTGAATGGAGTTATTGTTTAGAGGCGTGGGTGCTTTATTGGCACCTGTATGGGTAAATCTTAGCTAAAAATGTTTAAAGGAGCGTATGTATTACGTAAGTGTCCTAATGTAGCAGGTGATTTTGTGACAATATAGGTAAAGTAGCATTTTAAGATAGAAAAAATGGTATTAAGTTGTGCATATTTTTTTGAACAGAAAATAAAAAATTTTTTATATTGATATAGTTTTTTTATTTTTTTTCTGTACAAAATAGAAAATATCATATAATAAAGCTACAAGAAAAAAATTACAACATACATTTATAAATAAATAAATAAATAAATAAAAAAATTACAACATACATTTATAAATAAATAAATAAATAAATAAATAAATAAATAAAAAATTACAACATACATTTATAAATAAATAAATAAATAAATAAATAAAAAACAATAAATACTCGGTTAAACTATTCTATTCTACATCATAGTCGGTATCGAATCCCGAGTCGTAGTTATGATCTTCCAAATCATCATAATGAATCTCTTCACGCGAAATTCTTCCAGTAATTCGCGCATAGCTAACGTACGAATTATTAAGCAATCGCCTCGTTTCACCATAAGGCGTTATATTGAGATTTCTCCGCTGGAGCCACATTGCTCCACTTAAGCCATAGATAGGCGCTAACGAGGACATATAAAACACCTCTCGAGGAACAACCTACGGGTCACATTGAAATATGAATTCTATTATTGTACTGTTCGCAGCACCAGGGTATACCTCCCATCTCTGCAACCTGATGGCTCCAATGAAAAAAATAACAGTCATTTTGCGAAAAAAACAATCACCACTTAATATTCAAAATTTTCACCTTAAACGGTGTTCGACGCGTCTATATACTCTAGCGAGAAACTGTTATCGTATTCGCGAAAAATTTTTCTTATATAGCTTATTTCTCCCTTTATAGTCCATTCTTAGATCACCAGGTTCTCGTTAAATTACAATTCAACGTATAGAATACAACCCTCTACATTCATTCTCAAATTCCTTTTTTTCCAATTCACAATGTCCTTAATTTTCAATAAAGATGCCGCTTCTTAACCACCAATATTCTTCACAATTTGCAAAAAAATACAAATCATACGCCTCAAAGATAAGCCTACTTCTCGTACGTATCTATTTTTAAAATTCAAGTGCTACATTAGTGCTGTCATGTAATACGTACGCACCTTTTAAACATTTTTTTCCATACAGGTGCCAATACAGCACCCACGCCTCTAAACAATAACTCCATTCACCCTAATTCTCACCACAGGTAGCCGCGTTACAATGCGCGCGCTAAATCAAATACCCGGTTCACGCGTTCATACCGCGGCACCGTTTACCTAACAAAATATGTTTTTTCAACGTATAATATAATTCGCTGACCATTACAAATAACAACGAGCCACCTTGCGATTCCATATTCCCTCACCCAGACGATACACCGACAAAACTACACACACACACACATGTTGGTATCAGGTATGATGGTCGGACTTTACACCCCTGTAATACCATGGTCGGACCTTTTGTTCCAGTGCAGCTGGATTTCTAAATGATAGTGCATCTCCTTCTTCAGTCATTAGAAAACAAAATTCCCTGACCAGAATCTTCTTACACCCAAAAAAAGTGCCTAACACTGGGTAAGAAAGAATGTCATACGTTGGTAAGACTGCGTTGATGCCCATACACTTCACACTTTGTTAGGTACTATGGTATATGGTCGGACCTTCTACATGTGTTTTGTAAAAATTATGTTATACGCTGGTCGGACGCACATTTCACACCTCACGCACCTTATACATTCTATGGTCGGACTATTATGCTAGGTTGCCAAATACATAGCCTTTTAACTTGTGAAATACACCTTATATAAAGTCGGACTCATTTTGTGTATTTTGTAGAAATTATATTATACCTAAGTCAGACTTCTATTATACACCTCACGCACCTCATGCGTCCTATGGTAGGACTATTATAAATCTCTTTCATAGTCCTATAAGACTACTCTACAAATGTCAGGCCATGCCTTGTTTCTGAAAGTTTTCTATAAATGATGTCATATAGGGGTACTGGAAAACCAGGTTTTCATGGTTAAATCAACCGAAGTGTCATTTCTGAGGTGAGAAGAGTGCGACAAAGTTGCGGTCGATTTGAACTTTTTTTTTTCAAACAATTGCTAAGATCAATGTGGCGTATAAAAAACTAAAATTAGAATACCAAAAAGTATCTACTAGAAATAAATTATTGGTGGATTTATAAGCACGTGAGCGCCATTTTCTCCAATTTTACTAAAAAAAAAATCAAAATTGTCGATTCAAAATGTATTTTTGCTTTTCCAATCTAAATTGTGAGTACATCATTGAAAGGAACATAAAATTATGCATCACAAAGAACAAGTCCTAGCCTGTGATATGGGTTGGAACTGGAAGTTTTCAAAATTTGGAAATTTTGCATTTTTCAGTGATTTTTGAAGTAAATAAAGAAAAAATTCCAATTTACATTTCTTGTATCGGAACGACAATTATGACATGTCATTGAACAAAGCATAAAATTATGCATGGAAAATAACAAGCCCTAATCAATTGCAATAATTTGCACAAAAGCTAGAGATCTTTAAAATTTGAACCATTTACATGTTTTGCGGTTAATTGAAAAAAAAAAATATCCATAAAATTCTTCTAAATTCCATTTAAGCTGACTATCTTTAATATGCGTTCATTCATGTTATTACGTATGTAGTATGTACCTTTGGAAAAAACAGGGTTGAAGATCAATTATTGGATCAAAACGGGTATCTCACTATCTCGAATTGTTAATTTATTTTTAGCCGAGTGTTTAACTTGAAAACGTTAGCTATTACAGCCTACCTGATTTGTGAAGGGAAGGGAAGGTCAGGGGAGGGTGGGGTCTTCAAACTTTTTGGTATATATATTTTGTTATTTTTTTGAAAATAAATGAAATGCCATTTTTTTACAAACCCTATCAGCAGAGACTCGAAAATTCAGGTAGTAAAATACTCGGTTGTTTTGCCTGTCGTCAGTTTTTCAAAGTTATTTCCAGAAAAATTTAGGTAGTTGGACACTCGATTAAGTGCAATGTTAAATAACCGAGTTTCTGACTACCTGAATTTTCGAGCTTCTGCTGATCGGATTTGTAAAAAATTGTCATTTCATTTTAACGTATTTTATACATTAAAAAAAAAAAATCAAAAAATTGGAGGATAGGAATTATGAGTAGGGCGACTTCCAGCGATGAATAGTTTTTTAACTTGTGGAAGCGTGATTTAACGTGAGGTCATGATTTTTACAAACGCTCGTTATCTCACAATAACTCGAGTAAAACGAAATTTTGAAGTCTGTCGGACGAGAGGTAACTTGATGTTACGTAATTTTTATTACTTACAATACAAAAAGATGAATTTTGAAAATGAGCGCAGTTGTTATCCTCGAAAACCTGTCAAAGGTGAGGAACTGAAATTAAATATAGGTAAGGTCAAGTCTTTTTCTTGGAGTACCTACATAAATAGTGGTAAATTTTCTCTGATATGCTCTACATTTTATGGATGAATTGGATATACCTTCAGAAATGATTACTTTTTCAGAGTTGTTTGATGTGAGACGACGTGACTTCACATGGTTACAAATACAGTATAAAATGATGAATTATGTGAATTTGAGTTTTATGATACTTGATGGAATTTAAGAAGAGTAGAATCTGTAGAAATTTTATATTTTACAAAATTTATTTGTTCGTGTAAAAGAAATTATCAGTTCAAAAAATAATTATTTTTCAAACAGTGAAATTTTTTAAAGTCAGCTTTTAAGGTACACAAGCGTATCCTCTAATTTTGTTACTGAACATTGAAACTAAAAAAATTAAAAATTTTCAACTTGAATTTTAAATCACTAAAAAGCAATCATAAGCGTTACTTTTACGAATAATAACTGAGCGACACGTGAAAAAATGTCCGACCATCGATATATGGCGAAAACGAGATACCAATGATACGAAAAAATTATGTAATGTTTTGACTGTCTGCCTTTAGTTATTGAAATTCACGTCCACAGAATGTGAATTTTGAGTGGCAACGTCGCAATAATCGTAGTCTTACCATGGTATAAGAAAAAGTGCGCGTCCGACCAAGGCAAGATGGTCCGACCAACGTTACCTCATACACAGGAAAATTTTTCTTAGCATAAGATATTAGAGTGGGTGTATTTTTCCACTGTAACATACTATGGTAGGACCCAACTCAGAATTAAATGGGACCGAGCTTAAACGACATAAAACTATTAAAAAATATCATTGAGAAGGTCAAAACGTTGGTCGGACTTTGCCAATGTCCGACCAACGAAAATGGTCCGACCAGCGTATCACAAAAAGTTTACGAAAAGTCCGACCATCATACGTGATATCAACACACAAAACCATACAACGACACTACCTAACGCACGCACACATAGTGCCCTGTACTACCGTCCCTTATGGACTACCATTATCCGTCGTATACATCGCGAGAATTATGTATTAATCTCTCCCCGCTAAGTGTGACGTGCACCCTAGGGGACGCCTGCTCCCCTCAGAGAGCTCTACCTGGCACCACACACATCACATTTCTGTGTTGTGTGACTCTCACAACATTGGCTGTTGGCCAAACCTATACAACAAAATTAAAAATTCATTACTATTTATTTTTATTTTTTTTGCTATGTATTTAAAGTTAAATTCTACTCACCAGCCTACCCTCCATAAAGGGTATCCCTGCACACCAGGCCTCCGTTGGTGGTCGATATGGTGGAGGAGCACCGCGCACTATTGGCGGTAATACAGGAACAATTAGCATCCTTCTTTGTACAGAGGTTAACGTCGAAGGTGTGGGTGCTGCATTGGCTACAACCGAGGAGGTAAGAGGCTGCATGGATGGTATGGCAGGAGAATTAGGACTTAACGTGGGCATTAGTGGAGTGTTGAGCCTGTCGACATCTGGTAAATCCTACACAAAAGAAAATATATATATATATTTTCCTTTAATAAAAATTGTAATTCACAATAAATGCCACTCAGATACAGATACTAACGTTTAATTTTTTTTCATGTAAGGTGTTAATTACTTTTTACAACAAACACAAAAACATAAAAAAAATAATAGATACATAAGCAATTTTTCGAAATTACTGATTAGTAATTCTAATAAATATGAAAATAAAAACAAAACTTACCGGTATTAAGTTGAATAAATCCTCCAATGTCCTGGGCGACATTAGTAACACCTCCCCGTCCAACGGGGCCTCTAAATCGAGGAGTGCAGAATCTAATTCTGGTATACTGTTATTATTACTCATATTTAATAAAATAATATAAAAAAGAACAAGAAAAAATAATAAAATAAAGGGAACGAAGAAAAGCACGAAAAAAAAACCAAAAGAGATAAAGTATCTAAACAATCACTGGCAGCTTTTAAATCTCCTTATGAGAACAAAACAGTGAAGAATAAATCTCGAAAATCTATATCGTTGTGATTTACTCCCTTTAGAAAAACATTTTTTTTTTAATTCTTACATTCTTTTCGCCATAAAATTCCAAAGTAATTATCCCACATTAGCGACACATCTTCTAGGTGCACAATATGCATAGTCAGCACCCGCAAGATCACACGCATAAAACAATCTACGAACACAAACATTTTAATACGACTTCTTTCATTCCAGATAGATGAAAGAATTCAAGCAGAAATAAAGTTTGCAACTTTAAATGCGAACCAAAGCACTCCCAAACGCTGATACGAAAAATTCAAACGAGCCAATATATAATTTCTAACCTATAGCCCAAACTCACTCTACACAACGCCCTCAACAATTCTTTTTCGACGCTAGATATTAATTATAAATATATAGAGGCTCTTCAATTACATTTGCCATGCCATTATGAACTTCTTTCACCTACCAATAATATCTTACCTCCAGAAGAGTTCCCATGTTCCAAAAATTTATCTAAATGGTCCGATTATTTCATTACAATGGACCAAATTTGACTCCAGTTCTTTAACTTTCCATCCCTTTTCGCCTTTGATATTTCAAAATATGACTTTTATTTTCAACGAAAGATGGAAAGAAACTACACCTCGCTTCGATATCCGTACCTCAAAAGATGACCTCGAAAAAAAGTAAACAGATGTCATTAAATAAAATTCCCTCAAGAATCTTTGAAAATAAATTCTTCCAAGACTTCCTATACTTATCTTGGTTCTCCTTCTTAACTACTTGTGTAAGCATATTATCCATCCTTACTTTTAAGATGTATTTTAAAATAAATCGCTTAATTGCACAATTTAATTTGTTAATTTTAAGAAAAGAAATTACTTGAAATCTATATATATTTAAGTACTTCTATTGATGGCACAATCTTTTATTATAAAACTATACCCTTACTTACCTATACATTACGCTTGTATTACTTATGTACTTTTTTTGAAAAATGAGGACATTTTTCTGTGAAGGATGGTCATTTGTGATGAGTCATAGTATAAGGAAAAGACAAAATACCAATAAAAACATCTACCCTAATTTAAACAATCATCACCCTTTTTATTATTTAACATACACACAGGGAAAATAACTGAAACACTTGTAACCAAAATTACATTGTTTTACTACCACATACTCACCTTTCTTTTCCATAAGATTATATGCTAAAATACCATCTTAATAAGCCTATCGCACACTTAGATCCCAATACACACAAAAGTACAAACACAGAGTTAAATCCTTCAGGAATGTAAATCAACCCCTTTAAGAATGTAATCACTCCCCATCTATTGAAACTATATAAATACTCCAGAAATGACCATCTCAAGTCAGTCGAGAATTTGTCGAGAGTTAGTCCTCACTAAGTATAATAATAACAGTGGTCGAGCCTTAAGCCGAACCTACTGCAACTCTATTAGTTTTATAAAACAGTGGTTGAGCCTTATGCCGAACCTACTGCAACTCTATTAGTTCTACAAAAGTGGTCAAGCCTCAAGCCGAATTACTGCAACTCTATTTGTATGTGAAATTGTCAATGTGAATGAATTTATTAAAATTCGTCTTCGAATAAATCTGTGTTTTATTATCAAACGACTCATCACACGTGTTATTCAATAACTAAACATTTATAATGAAAATGGTGAATGCATTACCTTATTTCTATGGAATGGTGGTCGTGATTGTGAACGATCACTTAACATCTTCAGCTATACCTTCACTTAGTACAAGTACTGGCGGTAGTGCTTCATGACAAATTCATTAATGACTTTAAAAACGAAGTTTTAAAAATCTTAAATCAGAAATTAAGGATAAGGATAAACCTACTTTCTAAACTTCAACACATACTCGACCAAATCCGCAAATGTGCGAAAACTATTAATAAAGAAGTAAAGAAGCTCGAAAATAAGATCTTAATACCTGCATTTTCTTCAGTGGCAGCTGCAGCAAAGTAGGTCACTGATACCTTAATTAACGAGCTGAATAAGGATTCTACTCCTGCTAAAAAAATGAAGATCTCCTTCCAGGAAAGGGCTTAATTAAAAACTCTCCTTCCGGTGAAATTCACTCCAAATGCTTAGCCGCCATCGCAATATGCGCAGCTGCTACCATATTGAGATTGTCTGAAGAGGCTTTGGTAATATTCTTGAACCAGTATACTTACTCAACCACTTTTATAATTATCGAATATATAACTACAGGTTGTGCTAGAAACGTACTACACCCCTCGCCATGGCATCATGGTCTCATCTATACAAATTGTTTCGCCAGGAATATAATACCGACGAATCGTACAAATAGTATTTGTTTCGATTACAATCGTATCTATTAGTTCATCTATGAAAAATAAATAAAAGAAATCGATAGGTGTTTTCACAGCACTTGGAACATCTGGACCAAACTTACCATTCATAGTAAAGTAGTTAAGTTTGAGTTTCTTAGAATTTGCAGGGAAGCGTCGCCAAATGAATTCTAGCTTACGAGTTTTCTTTTTTTTTCTAGAAGGTTTCACGTTATTTTGTTTTTGATTTGTTTTTTTCGCTTAGGGTTTTTCTGTTGTTTTTATTTTACCTTGTTTTTGCTTTTGAACTTTACCATTAGCCGTTTGTTTCTCTTTTAAAGTACCTGGAGTTGGCACAAAAGAGGATATACCACTAATATGATCATTATTCAGTATACGAATATTCACTAGATCATCATCAGTATTTATACTCGTTCTATCGAATAGATCAAAATTTATACGCGTTCCATCACCTAAAAACCAAATTGGAAAATTATGGATATACCCAAGTGATTATTTTACTACAGATAATTTTCACTGATAAATACCTTCCAATGTATTCAAAGATTATAATACTTTCGACTGCACCATCTGGCGAAACCAGCGATACCTTCTTCTGGCGAAACATTTTCAGCGGTACCTTCTTCTGGCAAAACATTTTCAGCGGTACCTTCTTCTGGCGAAACACTTTCAGTTGTACCTTCTTCTAGTGGTGAACTTAGGGCTTCAACTTTCTTTTTTAGTGGTGAATTTTCTACTTTATTCAAACATTTTTTTTTTACGCGGTGGACCATTTATTTCAATATCTTTCTCATCTGACCAAGAACTACTTAGTTCCGCATCTGATTCATTTTCCTCTAAATACGTAAGATACGCGAGAACTTCATTTGTCAGAGGTTTATTCTTTATTTTCCACTAAATTTCACATGATCACAAAACTTTTAACCATGTAGCATACAAAAAAATTTCAAGAAAAATCGCGGAATAAAGCATAATAACAATTTTATCAATTTTAGAAACATTACATTGGCGTGAGATAATAGCATTTTTCACAGCAATATAGTTCCGTTCAGTGTCGCCCTCTACTTAAACCAAGACTGTAACTTTATATTTTCAACCTCATAGAATCCGAATTTCGCATCAGTTTTTACATGCCATGTGTGCTTCAACGTACACACCCTATATCCGAACTTCATACCAACCGTGTGCTGTACTGCACACGTGGCTGTTATCCTTATTTTAGATTTGTGCATATATATGCACACATGGCAGTCAGCAAGTTAACGGATACATCTTTGTTGATTTTTTTGCGTTTCTCCTGAATCAATTATTCTATAACTTTTTTGTTTTTTTTTTTTCTATTTGTTTCAGTACACTTGGGATTATTTTCTATTTGCTGTATCTGCTTCGCTGTCAAGAATAGTATTAGTTGCCCGAGGTTCACCACCTTCTGATTGTCAATCTTGTTATCGTAATTTTTGATTTGGTAATAATTTTTTGTCACTTTTTGTAAAACTATAAGAGCCTATTCCCTTAAGGTAAAATTTTCCGGTCATGTTGTAACGGCATCGCTTCTGGTGAAACCTCAGGCTGTTCGTTTTCACATAGCCACAATAGTTGCATTACAAAGTTCGTAGAATCAATACTTGGATACTACTTCTTAGTGTATGGTTCCTGATGCCACATCATTCCATGCGGCTGTCTCTATATCTCTTCCTCGAATTCTTGCCAACAGTTGATTATGATGTTGGCTCCCTCAAAGTACTTTCTGATAAATTCGGATAGCGCGTATGTATATGTCATTCTTTTGCCTTTCAGCCTGCTTATGTATTCTTCCGGATGTAGTACCTACTGTAAGAACAATATATCGCATGCTCCGCGATCACGAGGTATTTGAATTGCTCTGATAATATAGGGTTCTAACCTCGGCAACGGTTCCATTAATGGCGAATCAGTAAATCACTCAGACTTTCGAAAAATTACAAAACATCTTTTCAAATCTTTGAATTTGAAATTATTGTTCAACAGTACTATGAAAGACAACCCCCGAAATCGTTAGGTTGAGTAGTCCCCCACTCTAATTGGGCGAGGAGGGTCATGTTTAGGGCTGTTGTGGGATCGCGCCTGAGGTACTGCTCATTCCTTTTTATACATAAATTCAAGTTTAAATCAATCAGAAAGAAATTAAACTCGCTACAAAGAAGATTTTCAATTAATATTGCTAGACTGTATATTTCTACTGCTACAGATAGCGCTATGGTAATTGCTAAGACTCCCCCGATATATCTTACGATCATGGCCCAAACATACTGATATATTCTTTAAAAAAATATTAAAATCGAATATAATTTTAAAATCGATTATCACAAAATTTTTCCAGATGTTAACTTAGTTCATAGAAGGGGGAAAACTATCTACTTTACAATTAACCAAATTATTGTCTCGAAGAACAAATTTAAAGAAATTTTATTCTGGGAAATTATAAAATTTTGGCAAATATTGTGGGAAAATAACACTAAAAGCGAAGTCACACATCCAAATATTGAGGTCTGGATAAACTGTACTATTGAGCCGGATTATCACTTGTCATAAGTTCTGGGATTGTAATTCTACTCATTAATATGTATATGTAATATTGCCCTGGGTCCTCCCCATGCCTCACCACACCCCGGTGTGGATGGATGTGTCCATGTAATGTATCCCCATATTAAGAAATAAATTTACCACATCAGAGAAAGTTCCCAAGTGTGGAACCCTGAAAAAATGGTTATATATACAAATTAGTAGCTATTTTAACATCAACTGCTCTATAATACGCCTCCGCAGCTATTGCTAGCTTTGGTAAGTGCCACTGTTTCCGCTGGAGATAGGCTCATTTCTTCGAGATATTCTTTAGCCTCCTGTTCCCTGGTTGCAGAAACCTACTTACATAGTCTCCAGGAATCAACATATAATATTAAATTAGTGGCTGCCGCAGCTATTGCTAGCTTTGGTAAGTGCCACTGTTTCCGCTGGAGATAGGCTCATTTCTTCGAGATATTCTTTAGCCTCCTGTTCCCTGGTTGCAGAAACCTACTTACATAGTCTCCAGGAATCAACATATAATATTAAATTAGTGGCTGGCGACCTCTTTGCCCTTGGAGAGAGCTGCTCTTTAGTCTACTGTGTGATGGAGGACTTGGTATGTAGTATGTACACTGGCATTGGGGTGAAGTTTGTGGAGCTCTTTGGAGGCTGTGAGGAACTTTGCCACCAAAATAAGTCTGTGGGGAGAGGTGGATTTTCTACCTTATAACCAAGGGTGTTAGCACTGGTAAACCTTCATTAGTGCTCTACACCAGTCTCCACTTGCCCTACTCAATGCTTGTAAAGAGAGGGGCGTTGGTAGGCTGGCCCTCCCTAAAATTGGAACAGGGAGGGACAGGCTGGCATAAGGTGATGTGCTCCCATTAGTGGAGGACGCATTCCATAACTGTGAGGTAGAGATCCTAGTGTGCCAGCTCCTATAGTTTCAAGTTGGTCTAAGTTGTATGTAATTTTCTTTTTATCTAATTTCTATTTATTTATTTATTTATTGATTCATGTTCTAAATTTATTCATATTTTCTAAAAATCTATTATTTATTTAATTCTTACTTCACCCAATAAGTGCCCTTATTATATAAATATAAATTATTGCGTTCCTAAATATACCGGGTGACTACTTGGTTCGAGCACCCCAAGCGCAAAAGTCTTTCCCTAATAGAAGTGAATTATGTATTTGAATGATGTTACCAAGAATAAATACCATAAATAATATTTACTTAATGCTTAAAAGCGTTTATCAATGAAACGCAAAATTTTAATTCATACTTTCGTTGTCAAAAATGCGTATTTGTTTTGAATTTTTTCACCTTTTCGCTAATTTTTTTGCTTGGGTGCTCGAATCAAGTAGTCAGCCGGTATATAAATTGTAGTTATATTTAGTAAAATTAATTATTATATTACTGGGTAAAAGTCCTATAGACAGGCGCTAAGAAGTAATTATTTTTTTATATATTACTGGCTAATAAATTGGACTCACCCAGCAGGGCATAGTTGGGATTGGTGATCCTTATTTAAAATAAAAACAAAAAAAAACCTATGAAATTAAACAATATTTAAATTCGGAATATTTTTCGTTATCGTTAACGCGCTGACAGCCTGACAGTTGATTATACTAGTTGCACTCTACAGAGAATAAATTGAGGATAGTTGAACACAGAAAAAGCGGTAAAATTATTTTGGTTTTTTGGCTTTTTAAATGGAAATTTTGTTGATTCTATACATTTTACGCGTTTTACTCATTCTACATCTATTCACATGCATCTGGCTCCTGATAATCACAAAACTTTGTAGCCAATCAGAACGTATTAGGGTGGAGCCAGTGTGTTATAACATAACATTTTCGAAATATAGTATATCCATGGTAACAAAAAAGAAGAAAAAAAATTACCTAATACTTATATAGGATGGTGAAATAAAAAAATTCAAAAATTGTTAAGAGTTATTATAATAACTGGTCTAGGTTCTGATTGGTCATATGTTACGCGCGTAATGACCAATCATAAGGCTAGAATGTGATAAAATGTAGGTAGTTTCATTTTTGCCTTCCTACACAATATCGTTCAGTTTTCAGTGAACGACTGAAATTCGTTTGTGATTTGAATCATCACCTGATTTGTGTTTTTATTTTACGAGTTAGTCGAGGTAATTTACCACATTTCAACTTGGTGATTGGCAGGGTTGCTAAAAAACCGTTTTTTTTTTGTTTTTTTTTTTAATAAAAAACAAAAAACCGTTTTTATTGTTTTAAAACAGCAGGGCTGTTAACAATAACTAAAACTCTTAACTTTAACTCAAACTGACTCGTATTTTCACGTATTAAGAATATAACTGAATTTAACCATAACTATAAATCCCAATATGTGTAACTGAATAAAACTTTAACTAATATTTTCAGTCCCTAAAACTAAATCAAACTTTAACTTAAACTTAAAAAAAAATCGTTTGGGTTAAAGTCTCAAGCCAATTTCCAATTTTCCATTATTTTGAACGAACATTCAGCAAATTGAGGTTCATTTTAGACCCTTTACGATGCAGTCTCAAAGGGTCTATTATTAATGATCTTTTGTTACTGTGAAATAATAAGTGGTTTTGAAAATTAAAATTTTAAATGTGAAAAATTTTTAATTAAATTCATTTTACATTTTTGTGAACGCTTGATTTAATAAATTTGGAAACTCTTATGTCTTATTTCATCTTCATCGTACATAAAAAGCGAATATGATATAATCGGTAACTACATTATTTCATCATAACTTCAACTTCTTCAACTATTTTAGAAGAAGAATTAAACTTTAACTAACTTTAACTTTTTTAACTATAAAGAAGAATTCAACTTTAACCTTAACTCTAAACTTTTATTTTATTCAAGTTAAAATTATTTTACATCAACTTTAACTATAACTTAAACTTTAAGTGAAAAGAATAAAACTGCAAACTTTAACTCTTATTTTTGTTTTGGAAGACTAAAACTTTAACTGAATTTAACTAATATACGTTTAAGTTAACAGCCCTGGCTCTCGCTGGGTTTATAAAAGTATAGAAATTTAAGCACCAGTAGTGAGCCTACATTCGGTGAGAACTGTCTTAGCCTTAATAAATAAAGAAGCACTAAGCTTGGTGCAAATGGATGTAAAAACTGCTTTCCTGAATGGAGTCTTGGAAAAACCCTTATATATGTATCCACCAGAAGGGATGCAAGTGGAAAATGGGATGATATGCAAATTGCAAAGAGCATTGTATGGACTGAAAATAAGTCTGCAATGCTGGTATCACCACCGTTTTCATACCACAATTGTAAAAATGAACTTTGCAAATCATCTTAATGATCCTTGTGTTTATATTTAGTGTAAGAAGGCAAATTATGTAATACTGGTTCTTTAGGTTGACGATATATTAATTGCAGGCAACTGTAATGATAAAATTATTGAAACAAAACAGCGGTTAAATAAAGAATTTGAAATGAAGGACTTAAGGATACCTAAAATTTTCTTAGGTATACAAATTGAACGAAAAGTACATAAGCGAATTATGACATTGAAACAAACTCGATATATCCGATGTGTGTTGAAACGTTTCCATGCTAATGAACTACTAGGTACCAAAACACCAGCTTTGACACGAAATGCTGAAAGGAAAACTCCAGAAAATTCAAAACGAAAGGTAAAGTGAGACCCAGGTGAACCCAGTAAAGGAAAATCATTGTTTCGAGAGATAACTGGCTCATTGTTGCATCTATCAAATAGAACACGGCCAAACATAACTTTTGCAGTTAATACTCTCTGTCAACATCAATCCAATCCTACACTGCAAGACTGGGATAGAGCTAGATGGGTATTATAATGTTTACAAGCAACAGCCGATATAAGGTTAACATATACTGGTAAAAATGAAGGAATAGATGCATATGCAGATGCATCATTAGGCTCGGCAGGAAATGGTTTTTCAATCACAGGATATATAGTTAGAATTTATGGAGACCCAGTCATCTAGCGCTGCAAGAAACAGAAACTGCCAGCAGGTTCTTCATCAGAGTCAGAGTATTTTACATTATCAATGTGCTGCAAAGATGTAATTATAACACTTGGTTTACCTGAGCGACTTACAAAAAGAAATTATAGGCCTGCTGTAGTATATGGGGATAATAAGCCTGCAATTGCTCAGGCCAAAACCCCAGGTGCGGCCAAGCTAAAGCACGTTGAAAATTTAAATTACTATTGTGTTAAGGATATGGTAGCTCAGAAGAAAATTTTATTAAATTGGGTCAAAACAGATGACCAGCTAGCAGATATTTACCAATGCCTTAGCGGCTGATAAATTTATAACCTTTTGAAGGCAGATTTTCCATGATGTATAAATAAAAATAACTAAAATTCATGTTTCAGGTTTTTATTAACAATATTACAAATCATCAAAGTTGAGCCCAAGCGATACAGGTGCGCAGGGGGCGTGTTGGAGTGACGACACCAGACACTCGGCCTTGGTTTGTTGATTTGTGTGTCGATGAGCTCCGTTTTGCTTCTGAAAGTGAATTTTTTCAACACATCTCGCTTAACTTTTGAATCATCACATTTTTTTATACTCCTTTTTAAGTTTTTCGAATATACAGAAGATTTTTTTAATTTGTTGAGTTTTCATTCAAACTTTCCAACAGAAGTTACAAGAGTTACTGCGAACACTTAATAAGAATAATGTGACTGTAAATTTTTTGTAGATTTTGTCAAATTTAAATAAATATTATTCTACGAAATTACTATTTATTTTAATGTAGTTGTGAGGTGATATTAAATTCGCAGTGATGGATTATACACACGAGAGTTAGAGAATTTTTTGTTTAAAATTAAGATATAGCAGCATTACTCGTATTTAAAATGAATGTTTTTTTTAGTAATCCTGCCAATTTAATTTTTTTTTTACAATTATAGCTGAAGGCGTATAAGTATTCATTTTGAAAATTTTCTTTACAATCAAGGATTTTGATTTTGGTTTTATCTATCAATTCGAATCATTTTACAACACTATACTGTGCAGAACTGGGTTTTAAGGCATTTCTTTGCATTGGGCTCAAAAGATTAAAATATGCTGCGATCATCGAAATCAGAGTGTTACGTTTCGTATTCAATTTTTTGAGGGAGCGGGTTCAAATGAAAAAAAAAAATGGTTAAAATTTTCTAACTTCAATATACTCAATAACAATTTATGGTGGTACTTGATGAAAATTTCTAAGAATAAAATTTTCACTCTAGCTTCAGTTTTTTCAACTCCCACTAAAAAGTATGCTTTGCTCCTTGAAAACAATATCGTTATATTGTTCTTTGCAAAGAGTTTGTGAATCCTACGAATACGATTACAGCCGTCGCTTACGGGGTACTCTCGAGATACCACCACCTCTTTAAAAAAAGAAGAATAGAAGCGCCGAGAAAATTATACGTTGCATTGTGCTAAAGATTGCAGATACATCATCAAATATTTCGAAGTGATGATAAATAATATCTTCTTTAGTAGTCTCCCAGAATTCCACACTTACCTTGTTCAAACAAAAAATGAGTCTTTTATCGAGGATCATGTGGCTAAAGATACGGTACAGCCTACAGTAAAGGTGAATGTAATTAAAAAAGAATATCGAGACTTCACAATAAGCGAGAATGCAACTTATTATAAAGAATACATTGGTCGAAAACTAACAAGGAAAGAAATGTGAAAAGCATTTGCGAATTGGATTTTTTACGGTAATGAATACAAAAAAAGTAACAAATTGAAAAATATTCATCAACACCTTCATACTTACGTATTGCAGCAATATTTTACGAATGTTTTACGATGTCCTATAAATGTACGAAACAAAAACACAAAAACTTCACCAAACAAACGTGTATCGCACGAAAGTCACAACACAAACTAAGCTTGAAACTAAATGTCGACTTATATTTATAATAAAATAACAAGTTTCCATCAGCCAATCGCAGAGCACCATTTTAGAAGTAATCTGATTGGTCTTAGATTTTGTTTGCAAACTATACTTATATGACTTGTTACCTGTGGAAAAGATCAGTTCAACGTTGATCGTTGAACTGTGTAGACTGTAGAGTAAGCTTGTAGGTAGGTTTATGATGTTAAGTAGTCTTTGGGATCGTGGTTGTGTCTTGGTGGTTTTCTGGTCTTGTTGGTTCTTTGTTTAGGGTTGTTTGTCGTATAGGGTTCACTTTAGGTAGTTTATAGTTTTTATTTTTATGTTTAATTTATTATTATTATATAGGTAGGTAGGTATTATAAATATAAGTTATATATAAGGTATGTGAATGAGGTGTGAGAAGTGAGTGGTGAATAAGGCGTGTGAGGAATAAGGCGTGTGAGGAATAAGGCGTGTGAGGAATAAGGCGTGTGAGGAATTAGGTGTGTGAGGAATTAGGTGTGTGGGGAATTAGGCGTGTGAGGTATGAGGCGTGTGAGGTGTGAGTAGGGATTGGGAATGGGTGGGTTCCATCTAATCCTATGAGAATTCTCGGGCTCTCGTTGTGTCCGTGATACGCATTTTAATGGGGGACTGTACATTTGTAACCTCGTCGGTCTGTTGATCGCTCTTCGCAGGGTTCTTTGAACTTCGTGAGACGTTAGAGAGAGGTGAAGATTACACGAAGCCATTGGGGTGCGTGTCTTGGACATAAGGGGTAGCTATCCTTTCCTATCTATAAGGAACTAACTCCTCGCCTTGGCTTACAAGCTGAAAAGAGGGCACGGGCAGGGCCAGTCGAGGGCAGTTCTCGGTGGCGCTCAACCGTGAATGAGGTTTGGAAAATTTGTGTTTAAAAGGAAGTCTTTGAAAAAAAAATAGATGATAAACAAAAAAAAACACATAACAGACATTCTCGTTTCTTTGGTAAATAAAAAATAAATCATAAAATAAATCATAAGAAATAAAAAAAATAGGCACAAAAAGGATTGAATAATGAAATTGAATGTAATGATATATTTTCATTTAAAACAGATTTTCAGTTTTAAAACAAAAAACCTTCACATGATTAAAACATTGTTTAAAACTAGTTTTAAGTTTTAAACTGTTTTAAATCTTTATTTTTTATTTTTTAGTATTCAGCTGTTTTAAATTTACAATGTTTACGTTCCTCATCATAACTTCATAATTAAATAAGAAATAATTAAGAATCATACTGATTATTTAATTTTCGCTTGAGAGCTACAAGCATAGAGATTGGAGAACCCAAGAAATCCCCATTCGTTCAATTATCGTCTAACGCATGTCGCGAGTCGTGACAAAATTCAAATAAGTCAACTTATTCCATCCACCTTGACTTTGCTTAAGTAATTCTATATTCCAACAAGAGGTCTCCATATTGAAATTTGAAGTCATAAAAATCAAATTCAAAAATAATTCATATTTAATCATTATAGCCTTGACAACCTTGACTTCTCAAGTTCTCAAAAGTTCAAAACATTTGAAAATGGAAATTAGAAATAAATTTCCAAAATCTGGAAGATGCCTTCGCAGGAAGAAAATTCTTTGTCGTTCTTTAGCATTTACTTGCATTTCTTCGGTTAAATACTGTAAATTTAAAGAAAAAATGATGAGAATAAAAAATATGTTTAAAACAAAAAAAAAAAAAAAAAAACGTTTTAAACGCATTTTGAACAGGATTTTGTTTTAAATTTCATTTTGTTTTTTTTTTTCAACGTTTAAAACACGTTTTAAACATATGTTTTAAACACTTTGGTTTAAAACGCTCAACCCTACTGATTGGTTGTTACACGCGTGACGTATGACCAATTAGAACATAGACCAGTCATTATAAATACTCTATAGAATACGGGTAATTTTCTTGTAAAAACTCTACACAAGAATTACAACAATTCAATCGTAAACCCAAAGAAAATGAGCTTTAGAAACACTGCTGGGCGCGTTCAGGTTTTTTTTGAACGGCGTTCGTTCCCGTTCAATGAAATTCTCAAATTTGACGTTCACGTTCCGTTCCGTTCACTGGCCAAAAAATTCCGTTCCGTTCAATTATTTCAAAAATTTCACGCGTTCCGTTCCCGTTCACGTTCATGAACGCTTCGTGAATAGACGATCACATTGAACCAAATTGAAGTTCTTCAAAACATCTGCTTTTCACTTTTACTAAACGCAATTCAACATTAAAATAACGAATAATTAACAGTCAGCCAGTCACACCACGAGAAATACACCGAATCAATAGTGATAGTGAATACCACGACATAAAACTTGAGGAAGACGGAGTGAAGAAATAGAAAATTGAGAAAAAAAACTAAAAAAAGTAAAAAGACAAGTTTCTTCTTGAACGATAAATGAACGGCGTTTAAAATTCACGTTCAAGAAAAAAAAAAACGTTCCGTTCCGTTCCGTTCCAACTTTTATATTTATCCTTCCCGTTCCGTTCATCGTTCGTTCAATTGATAAGAGAATCTCACCCGTTCCGTTCGAACGCGCGTTCTTGAACGCGAACGCGCCCAGCAGTGTTTAGAAACATAATGCAAAATACACGGACGTTAACTATAATATCTGGATATTTGGCTGAATGCAAATGAAACGGTACTGAAATAATAATATAAGCCACTCCACCGCAACGCTTGACGATCAGCTGATTGTACTTCGACAGTAGCGAACGACGACCTTTTAGTAGTTGCAAATTTGAAATGGTCGAAATCCAGTGTTACCAGATTGGGCGATTTATCGCCATTTGGGCGACTTGAAGTAGCCAAAAGTCGCCCAAAAAGGGCAATTGGCGACTAGTCGCCAATTGGGCGACTTCAGATTTTTTCCTCATTTACAAAATTTTATAAAATCACCTCAAAAAATATATTGGCGACTATTGGCGACTAGTCGCAAATTGGGCGACTTGAGATTTTATCTCAAAAAAAAATTATATTTATTACATTACCGACGTTACCGGTTACGTTATGCGTGTTAAGTAGGTACCTGTAACCTTGTTTGTTTTAAAATTCGCGTGTCATCCTCATTCCCAATTCCCAAAGTCTAAAAAGTTTTTCAATTTTTACTGAGCACGTAATTCCAGAGACTCCTTTTCCTTTTTTTTAATTTTAATTTTTTTAAAACTACTAGTCATATTTTTATGTGCTTTCAATTACTTAATTAATTTACACGTTTCAAAGGTTACCATTCTTTATGGTTTCCATTATGCTTAAGTTTAGAATTATTACACGTTCCAAATATGAAATTTTACCATTTCTTTTATGGTTTTTATTAATTTTAGAATTATTATTATTGTAGTTTTTTTGAATGTTTGATGTTCCTTTGTTAATTAAAAAGTAGGTACCTAAGAAATAAAAATGTTTGTTTTTTTTTTTAAAGACTACATTCTTCTAATCGTGTAAACAAAATTATATTTTTTAAAAAGTTGGAAAAAGTTTGGTTGTTGGGTAATGTGGGCAGTAATTTTGTGAATTTTCAAATTAAAAAAAAAAACAAATTGAAGTTTGGCGATTTGGGCGATTTGGTTTTTCAAATTGGCGATTTTGGCGACTTTCAGCTCTGGATTTGGCGACTTCCAATCCAAATCATCTGGCAACACTGGACATTTCTAAATTAGCCGCATATGTCTGAGAAAATGCATACAAAATTAAGAGCATAGCGTTGCGGTGGGTGTGGCTAAAGCCAAGCAGCAGCCGCAACGATGACCGCATTTTCGTCCCGCAAAAAACAAAAATTTAACATTGCAGCCAAATATCCAGATATTATAGTTAACGTCCGTGGCAAAATAACTTTGTTTACAAGTTTTTACACGATTTTTACTGAGTCTCGAGAAAAAAAAAGTAACCTGGACCAGTTGCGCGACCTGGTCGCTCGGATTGTAACGCGGTGCGTTCAACATTGAAAATACAAAATGTATCAATTTCATTATATTTTATTTAATATCAAGTTCAGGGTTTGAAGAACGAAGCGTAGAGGCTTTCTTTTTCCGATTTCTTTTTTTTAGTAATGATTAGGTTTACGTTCCATTTTTTGTAATTGTAAAAATATGAAAATAATTTTTGCAAAATTAAAGAAGTAATATATTTCTCATTTTTTATCAAGTTGGGGTTGAGACTTGAAAGCAAAGGGTATCTTTCCGTTTTTTCCATTTTGTAAATCCAGTAGCAATCTTTGGCCGAGAAATTATTCGACAACGTATAGTACTATTAATCTATTACACAGAGTCGGTTATTACTTATTAGTAGGGATGGGATGAGAATATTCTCAAAAAAGAATATATTCTTGTATTTTTGAGAATATTCTAGAATATTCTTTGAGTCTTGAAGAGAATATTCTTACATATTCTCATGGCGTGCTGCATATCATTCATAATACTTGTAAGAATGAGTAGATCATGGCAAAAATATTGAAAAAAATATATATTCAGTACAACCTTGGACCAGCTAATTTAAAATAGAAATTGCACTTATTGTAACTTATAAGTTATATGCAAGCAGGGTTGCTAAAAAACCGTTTTTTTTTGAAAAAAAAAACAAAAAACCTTCATGAAAAAAAAAAACATGTTTAAAACGTTGTTTAAAACTAGTTTTAAACAGTTTTTTTCTCTCTTTCTCTCTCTTGAAGAAGAACCATTATTATTAATGTTTTACAAGTTTTAATTATTTCATTGAAGTTATTAGAAACACCTACTAACGAAAGGTCAAAATGATAAAGCATTATTAAAAATGAAAATTGAAAATTTTGATTTTCTAGATGTTGCCTCCGCAGTGAGAAAATTCTTCGTCTCTAGCGTTCTAGTTCTGGTAAACTTATTCATATATCGTATTTCTTTGGTTAAATACCGGAAATTAAAAAAAAAACACGAGGAGAATAAAAAACATGTTTAAAACAAAAAAAAACGTTTTAAACACATTTTAAACAAAATTTTGTTTAAAATTTTGTTTTGTTTTTTTTACACGTTTAAAACACGTTTTAAACACGTGTTTTAAACATTTTTGTTTAAAACGCTCAACCCTGTATGCAAGTAAAAAAATGGAAAATATTTTAAAATGGTAGAAAATTTCAAGTTCAATAAAACAAATTATAGCTCTCAGTGCATGGAGTATTTGAATCGGCTTCTTCACCTAATAATCGACTTCTTTGAAAGCACTGAATCGGCTAATGAATGACATATGACACTGTGTACCTAATACAATGGCATAGAGTGGGCTCATAAGTCATAACCAACTTGGTTCAATGTTTAAATGCACTGAATTGGCTACTAATCGACTCTGTGTAATAGTGCTGTACAGAAATGGCTAATAACCGACTTGGTGCAACATTTAAAGGCATTAAGTCCACTAATACCTAATAACGACTTTTTTTTAAGTACTTAGTCAGATTTTAAGTTTTAACCGACTCTGTATATACGACTACACGTGTTGGCTAATAACCAACTCAGGTTTAATGTTCAAAAAATGCATTAAGTAGGCTATTAACCGACCGTATACATACCGTGCGCGCAAATGATTACTTACACGCCAGCGCAAAAATGTATTAAGATCAGTTTTTCAGTATTTAAAAAATAATATCACACTTTTTAAAATGGTCTTTCATCCCCGTTTCTAATTTATTCATGTTACTAAATTATTTAAAAATATAAATAAACCCTCAATTTGCTGTTATAACATTTATTTCAAAATTGCATGAATTAGTTTTGGAACATTTTTGCGCTGGTGTGTAAGTAATTACTTGCGCGCACGGTATAATGCAACTACGTAGAGTTAAAGCCCTATAACCAGTACGAGTGGTGACATACGTCATTTTCTATCCAGTCTATTTTGTATGCAAACCAATGCAAACCTTATGCAAAATAGTTAAAGATGTAGAATCTAAGTGTTGCACAAAGTATATGATAATTTTTGAATTTTTTAGAGGAAAATAACATAAGAACAATTTTAAAAAATTTTAAAAATTGAAATGTATCAAGTTAATCGAGTTATAAAGTTGCATACAACTCCATCTACTCCAATGTTTACATTTTTGAAGAGGATAGAAAATGGCGTATGTCATCACTTGTCTTATTATCCTGCCGTTGTTAACATGGGGGAATAGATCGACGATAGCATAGATATATAGTAGACCTCTCAATGTAACCAACGCACTAGGTCGCACTCCCTCTATCTATTTTAGAAACCGCTAGAGAGCGCTGCAAAATTAACAAAATGTACACTACTATTTCCTCTCATGAATAACTATAATGTATTTTTTCTATTCACATTTTCCCAGGAGGAAAACAAGAGTGTACCAAAATTCGCTTTATGCAACGCTCTCTAGCGGTTTTTAAGATAGATAGAGGGAGTGCGACCTAGTGCGTTGGTTACGTTGAGAGGTGTACTATACATCTATGCTACCGTCGATGTATTCCCCCATGTTAACAACGGCAGGTTATAGGACTCTAGTAGAGTTGAACTAATATAAAAAGATAAATACATTCAACACATTTCACGCGCATCTATAGGGTAGCACTGATTGTTGCTACCGGTCACCGTAAGGTCTATTGCTACCTTTTTATTCTCGAGAATAAGGCTCACTGGTTTTTACACTTTTTACTTACTTGCTTTATATTATCGTTGAAAATTTAAACACCTTATTCCATTATTCATAGCAACTCTCACCACCGACATCTGCATTACTTCAAAGTTTTTGCACGAAATATCAAAACATAAATATGACTAAACTAATATCCTAATTTTTTCTAATTCGGTAAGTAACTCTTGATTCTACCTTTCTTTATAAAGTAAACTTCCCGAATGTTCCAGTCCCGTCTTTTTTCTACAGGACATGATGGAAAACCGCGAAGAAGAAAGCTACATTAGCTTGCTACTTCGGTTGAAAACAACCGTTGAAAATTTGTTAGCATATAGTTGCGGTAACACTTGGGAGGTGCATGATGGTTTGCACCGTTTACATGTGGCTATAACGGATATATTCAAACACGGATTTAGATTTTTGAAAGAAAATGTAAGTTTCCTTCCTTCTCAGTATTCCTTGAAAACACTCAATCTTCCGACACCATAATATGTTATAGGTGATCCGGATGTTTGGGTTTTCATACAAGGTCTTAGTTGGTTACAGCCTACGTTAGCGGCTTCGCCTTCTTTCTTAGGAACGGCATCATCACCCGTTCGTTCGCCAACTCGTAGTAGTGACAAAGCGATGTTATGGCTATCTAAAAGGTGCTTTTAAAAATATCCTCGTATTTTCATAAAAATTTACTCTACTTATTCACAATATTGTATTGTTACTCCGCAGCATTGAAAGTAACACATTATCAGAAAAATTATCGTGGCTGTTGTCAGACCAAGAGCACTTGTTATCTTGTTATAAATCGACAGCTTATCTACGTCAAAGTAAATATAGTGAAGCCACATTGATATGCTTGAAAGCTGTCGAACAACGTCAGCTCTCATTATTAGCCAGAATTGAGCCAGCATTGGTAACGCATTGTTTAATAGTTTGTCATGTCGTCAACTAGAAAGTTACCGTTTAAACTTCCGCAGTATTTAAAAAAAAAATCCAGTCATCGAAGAAGTTTATCGTATCCAGAATCGAAAGTAGTTGATGACGAGAAGTGGCCATCGCATAACGAAAGCAAGTCAGCTGAGCTATCGATTAAACCAATCGATGAAGTCGATTTACTTGCCCGATCTTGCGAAATTGTACCATTGAAAGTGCCTAATGAAAAATTCGTCAATTCAGCTTTCAAAGCCAGTTTAGAAGAGCAAAATATCAAACATTTTATCCGACAACATCTTCTTAAAAAATATTTTAGTTGTTCAGATTTGTACTTATTATATTACAAGAATGAATATAGCTTATTTTTTGCGCAGAACCACGCTCGAAGAACTCGCATGCGACGAAATAGTTTCTCGCAATCATCTTTTTCCGAAGATAATTCGAATACTGTTAATGATTCGGAATTGTATTCGGATTTGCTGAAAATTAAGTAAGTAATTCTTGCACTTTCCGAAGTATTCATTTATTTCTTTTCAATAAATCAAATGATTTTTTCACTCAGTTACGACAAGCTAGAGGATATTTCGAGCAAAGATACCTCATCATCTTTTCCATTGCGTAAGCATTTAGGTTCGTCGAGTAGTATAAGCAGCAGCGATACTATAGTAACCAATGTCAAATCGAGACCTAAAAGACGAAAAAGAACGTCATTATTCAAGTTACCATTCCGAATATGGGAAGAATCGGATGATGAAAGCTACAGCTTCGATTCCGAAGATAATAAAACATTAGTTTCGTCTGTTATTAACGCGGGTAATGGTAGAAAAAGTTTCATCGAAAATGGCGGTAATATCACTCTACCTATGTCTATCGCCAGCTTCACCAAACCTTCGCCCGGACAAAGTATAATGAGCTTCTTAACTTCCGGTGTCTTCACCAACTCATACGCTGAGTTGGATCGCGAAAATGCTCATTTTTATATATCCGAAGCCGTGATAGCAGCTTTGGAACAGGTGGAGATTGGCTCACATCTAAATATTTTTAACCATCGAATTTTTCATTCTAACGTGACAACTCGCAGGCGAAATTCAATCAGCAATTGAACATCGTCGAAGATATTCTAGAAGAAAGTGACGAAGAAATTAATCAGCTTAAACGTATCATTCGTATACGACGTCGACAAAAGCATGAAGAAAGGCATTTTCTTCACGCCAAGGAGATTTTATCACCCGGAACTAGCGATAGTACGTACGCTCCATATATTCATTTAAAGTAGTTATGTGTGTTTGAAATTCTCGATGAAATTAAACTTGAAATTTTTTAGCCACCGCGACCACCGATCAGAGTGTGAATTCTTTATCATCTTCCGTGTATTCGACCTCCGAAAGTATATCAACTGATTTCGAAGAAGAAGAAAACGATAAACCGTCTACATCGGCGAATAGAAATTCAGGTATTTATTCGAATAAATTACGAATTCATATGGAAGTATCGTTGTACTGGTTTAATCTGGTCCATGAAGATTTTGATCGAAATAATTTCCATCTAGCAGAAATTTCGTATAGATGTGTACAGCATTCAGACATCGTTCTTGTTACACCCTAAAAAGTATCTTGCATAAAAATTTATTTCAAATTAGTGTTTTTCATTAATATTTTTATTTATAATTAATTATAAAATATTTTTTTATCGCATAAGATTTTTTTCAGATCGAAAATATCAATTTTTTGCCTGAAGTTCGTTAAGTAGGTTTTTTAATCCGGAAGAATTGCCTATGAAAACGAAAGGAAATTTCCTGCTAAAGATATTTCCATTAATTTTTCTT
>VFXL01000314.1:0-14485 GCA_009761765.1 Phenacoccus solenopsis | reverse complement strand
TTTTTTCACCTTTTAGCTAATTTTTTCGCTTGGGTGCTCGAATCAAGTAGTCACCCGGTATAAGTTGTGGAAGTGTTCCTACTAAACGATAAAAGTTTCCTTAATTTTTTCATCCATCGAAGTTTTCTCATAGTAGGGAACAATGTAAATGCATAGCTAGTTATATAAAACACATGCAAGCAATAATAACTACCATGATTGTTCATGTTATTAATTAACTAGGCATAAAATAATAAAAATGAATAAAAAATAAAGGATAACAATAGTCACAAGGAGTATTTTCATTTTTCATTACAATTTACATGACCATTTTTCAATAATATTACTTTACAAATTTTGGTTTCAGTACTTCCTCTGAATTCCTCCTGATTATGTACCATGGAAAATGGAGTATTTTGATAGGTCACACATGTTTATTTTTGGAACTGATAAAACCGGAACCAGAACCTTTGACTATATACTAGATGGACCAAGCTAGCAACAAGCAAATGCCAACCCAAAAACGCTGATACATTACACATCAGATTTTCTCAGAACACTCGTGACTAAATTCTAAATACGCATGCGCAAATTTATTTCGTTTTAATAGTGCAGCAAGGGGACATCGATAGTACTGCATAAAATCAGAATAACATAAATGTGATAAAGGACTTCAGACATGCGCAAGATATAAAGTTGCAACGAGTGTTCCAACTCTGATGCATGTAATGTTTCACCGCAGTTTTCCTACACGTAACTCGGTCCATCTAGTATACAATCAAAGATAGGAACGATATCATAGAACCAGAACCAGAATCAAAACTGAAGTCATAGAACCAAAACCAGAACCAATATTTTTTCGGTTTTGCAGCCCTGATTAAAATTTCAAGAATCAGTATCGATAGTTTGGTATCAATACTTTTTCACTACGATATCATTGATACCAGATATAGAGACGTTTGAAGCATCAATACTCAGAAGTATCAATACTTTTAGAAGTATCAGAAACACTAGGCCTTTCACTTAAAAATTGGACAGCATTACGCAACAATGTCTAAAGTGCACTACGGCTCGTTCTAAGAAAAACATCATAACCAGGACATTTTTGATTTTGGTATAAATACTGAAAATTAATTGGTAATCGAAATATTCCCAAAAAGGTAGAAATTTAAAGAAAAATAGCAAATCATTCTCAAAGTCATTTTATGTGAAAATGCGGGATTTATGCTTTTGCATATTTTTCTACGTATAGATTATCGAGCATATCGATAATTTCTTTATGAATTGGAACATTCTGATTAAAATAAGCCCAACATATTAGCGCATATTTTGGTAAAAATCCCGCATTTTCACATAAAATGACTTTTTTAGGGAATATTTGAGAATGATATGCTACATTTCTTTAAATTTGGACCTTTTTTGGGAATATTTCGATTATCGATTAATTTTCAGTATTTACCATGATCAAAAATTTTCTGTTATAAAAAAAAAAATCTAAGAAAAAAATTGAATATATAAATTTCCTATCTTGAATTTTTGTTCTGTGGTTTACAAGCAAACAATCTTTGTTGGTATTTCAATCTGTGCCACGAATTTGTGATAATATTTAATTAATAAACTTTTGAAATTTTGAATACAGTGGTAATCATTTTATGAATATTATTCGATTAAATTACAATTTTATGAAACTGCTTCAAAACTCATCTATTTTGATACCTACCGGGTGACTACTTGATTCGAACATCCAAGCGAAAAAATTAGCTAAAAGGTGAAAAAATTCAAAACAAATATGCATTTGTGACAACGAAAGTATGAATTAAAATTTTGCATTTCATTGATAGAAGCTTTTAAGCATTATATAAATATTATTTATGGTATTCATTCTTACTAATATCATTCAAACACATAATTTATTTCTATCAGGGAAAGACTTTTGCGCTTGGGGTGCTCGAATCAAGTAGTCACCCGGTATAATGTATGAGAATATTTTCGCATATTTCCCTTTTTTAGGTAATATTTAGTGCATATTTTACCTCTTTTTAGCGCATGAAATATGCGCATATTTCACTGTTTTTAGCGCATATTCTGCCTTGCCCTGGTGATAATATATAATTAATTAATAAACTTTTGAAGTTTTGAATACAGTGTTAATCATTTCATGAATATTATTCCATTAAATTACAATTTTACGAAACTGCTTCAAAAATCCTCTATTTTGATACCGATATTATATGGGAATATTTTCGCATGTTTCCATTTTTTAGGGAATATTTAGCGCAAATTTTACCTCTTTTTAGCGCATAAAATATGCGCATATTTCACTGTTTTTATTGCATATTCTGCCAGTCTGCCTTGCCCTGATCATGACCTATCCTACTTTTGACAATACAGTAGAAGACTTCATATCAATATAATTATGTAATTCTGTGATATATTAGTTCTATTTTTTGCAATAAAGAATCTTTACACATAAGATTTGCATCTTTTTTTTATTTATCAAGAAAAATGAACATTTTCAATATTCTAATTCTATAACAACAGTTTCCTATTTCGCAACAATGGTTCATTTCGCATCAACCAATCAGAAGCCTTGTTTTGAAAGACACAGAAGAATAAGAATTCATGTTTTACATCTTTACCGTTAGTCCGTTACGCAGTTTTACATTTGTAAAAGCAAATATGTATTTCGATTTAAGAATAATGGACGAAGTACCACTGGATTTGACGGTAATGAAAGTAATGAAACATCTTCTGGTAAATACCATGTACTTATACAAGTAATTTCACTGATTTAATTGACGCGTCAAATTTTGATTTGTTAGTTTTGTAATGTACAGAATGCATTTATGTTTGAACAAGTTTATTGATGTTGGTTTGAACATGGGTCAGCTTATCACAAAGACGATCACAACAAACAAACAGGGACGTACTGAAGGGGGGCAGGGGGAGCTTCCCCCTTAGGTTTTGGAAAGTTGGTAAATTTGGAGTTTTAGCGTAAAGTTGGTAAACTTGACTACTTGCGCTAGTAAACACTATTCAAAAAAGGGCAGATGAATTTTCTTAAATTAAATATTGCAGTTTTTGAAAATGCCAACTTTTGGAATTTACTAACTTACCAACTTACATAAAAGTTGAAAAAATTTCTTTCGCGCGTGGTATTTTTTATAAATTTAAAAAAATTTGGAGGAGGAGGCAAAAAATGACAAAATAGCTTAAAATACTGAGATTTACCAATATTAACCAAGTGTGAAAGAAAATGTATTAACTTATCATCTTGTATAAAATATGAAAAAAATTTTTTCTACGAATTTACGTAAAACATTTTAACCTTTAATGCGTTATATTCATTTTTACAGCACTTGACCGAAATCAAACAGCATTTTGTAATGGAATGTCATTTAGAGGGAAAGATAGGTTAGATTGGGTGTCAACCAAGGAGCAGGAGGCGGACATATTGACTAAGGCATTGTCCAAAGATTCTTTTGTAACCCTAAGGAGAGCGATCGTGGGTGTGTGACAAGAACAAGTATCAAAGGAGAGAGAAAATTACTAGGTATATTGTGACGATCAAGGAGATGAAATCTTATCAGAGCATATGTTTCCCTTCTTTTTTTTATCTATTCACAGAATCCGAAAACGAAGATTACAGGGACCCCATGGAATGGTAGAGTGACAGATTACAGAAGAATAATTGCTCCAAATCATTGGATGTAATCATTTCGTTTATTATGGATTTCATCTCTTATTACTTTTGTTTCTTTTATATTTTATATAATTATATTTATACTAAATGGGTGCCACATGCAGCAAGAGTCATTATTGTTAAGTAATAGTTGCTCAAATTTTTTTATATATGTTGGAAATTTTGTTGTTGTTAGTTCTAATTGGTAGTTTGTTTCGACTTATGCAGTAGTGTTGCTCTTTCTACAAAAGGAGGGGTCTTGACATATTTTGGTTTTGCAAAAAGAGCTACACTGAGCATCAACCTCGTACCTCTTTAGCTACGATTCACAAACATTATTGTTGTTCATGCTTGTCATCCAAACGGATGAATTCACGTTCTGTTAGTACAGCGAAATAAGCTCATTTTTTGGCCAAACTTGGAAACCCCTAGGGGTGAGCTAACCCCTGGAGGGGGCTAAAACTCTGCAAAAAACAGTTTTTCAACTATTTTTTGTTGATATCTTCGAAAATAAGGATTCTACGTCAAAATAAGTTATATCAAAAAATGTTTCCCATTAAATTTCCTACAGAATGAGTGAGACAGTTTCCTCAAAAAGTCATTGTAAGCACAAAATGGAGAGGTCAAAATATACCAATTTTTAGAATTCCCTTTTGAAGATCAATTCTTTGTTTAATGTACGAAAATAGCTATTTGGCAGGCCAACCAGTATACAATCGTGTATGTAGAATAGATTCTTAATAAAAAACTTTCTGGTTCCTTTTTCAACATTTATAAGTGATAAATTTGTATATACCAGTGGGCTATGTATGTATATATGTATGTATGATTAACGTATGCTATTACTAATTACCTTATCACTATCATCCATATAGTAAAACACCATTAACGCTTCATGATGATCGATAGTTTGTAACAAATTATCGTATGTATCCTCATGAAGTGTCATTAATTCGGCAGTATTGAAAACAAATGATGTTTCTTGTTCAACCATATCACTCTCCAGTGTTTTGATACTAAAATCAAAATCGAAATAAATGTTTACATCAATGATCAACCTACATATAATACTCATTACTTGATGTAATGGTCGAAAATGCACTGTAAATCAATCGCTTCAGTGTGATCACTTTCATGTTATTGCGCAATGAGAACAACAACCAGAGGTGGCATCAGTGGCGATGTAGAAATTAAGCGACTTTTACACTGTAGGAAAATTATAATAATACCTTTGCGACAAATTACATCACGAAGCTAAATAGTATGATGCAACGAGTCAAACCCAACTGGGTTGCCTGGATACCCTGCTAAGAGTCCATAGGCAAGTTGCTTTAAAGATTATAGTAGGGTATTGTACAATATCAGTGCAAATTGTAATAACATTGGTAGCTACACCACCTGAAAATGTTGTGACGAGTTCGCGAATAATATATTGCTTAAGAAAAAGGAGACAGAATGCATGAACGCAAGCGCAGGGGTGTTCAGTGGCCGTTGTCGATTGTGAAGCAGAAGAAGATGGTCAGTTATGCTGGAGGTTTTAGGGTCCACTTATGTGAACATGATGCAGATGGAAGTTCGTTTTACGAGGGTGTATGTGTATGACCTTTAATCCCCCTACAGGCTGAGTAAGCTATAAGTGGGTGAAAAGGCATCTGCCTGTGAACCTCTTAGAGGAGAGAAGTGGCAGTGCTGGGTATAAATTACGAGCGGATCGCCATACCGTTTGATATCCAATCAGGATCGTTGTTATTATGCGACTGTACAACCAATAGGAAGCAAGAGCCTTTTATGAGTATCTTTTGGCTTATTTGCGAATACTTGAGTGTTGAGTGCGTCTTGTCATTTATTTTGAATTATAAAATCAGAATAAATAAAATAAATGAATTATTAAAAAAATGGACTAATTTATTTTCAAATTATTGGATAAAGAAGTGAAAATATGTAAATATAAGTAATGAACAAAACTTATTCAAGTATAACAATATTTATATTAATTTTCTAATTTTTGGATAAAAAAAATAAAATATAAGAAATAAACAAAACTCATTCACGAGTAAAACAAATTTTGGCACATAATGATAAAAGATTAAACTTTCAAATTAATGACTCAGTAAAGAATTGATATCCTGATTCTAATCGATGATAGTATTAACATTTTCGAGGTTCATTACATGACGAGTTTGTTCCAGATTCAACAGAATAAAAGCAAAGATTTTCGTTTTTGACGTTTTCCTTCCATTTTAGAAAATGTATTTAAATATAAAAATTCAAGAGCCAAATTTAGAGATGCAAATGTACGACATCATATAACCATGAGATGATGCAATACTGTTCACGCTTACCACCATAAGTGTTGAAGTAAATTTATTGCTTTCCCAAATTCACAATCATGATGATCTTCCTCAACATAATTTCTACATTCCGGACAAGATAATGCATTTTTTGTTGACTATTTTCTTACATTAAAACTCAATGACTCATAATTATCTTTTTGAATTCCCTTTATATAGAGCTATCGTTTTCCATCATTACAAGCACGAAAAGTAATTTTTATTATATCGATAATTATTATCCACCATGGCAAAACAAAATTTTTATTTAAACTGAGAGCAGGAGATGTATTTTTTAATTATTCTAGATTGTAAACTTCAAAATAATACAGTGATAAGAGCTTTTGCTACCTGATTCTGATTGGATATCAAACGATACGGCGATCCGCTTCTTGCAAATTAGAGACTACTGCGCACCTAATAAGATAGGTTGGTGCATCGTGCAAATACAGCCGAAGGTCACCTTGCTCTCCCTTAAGAGCTTATTTTGTTCAGTTTGCGTTGTCGGATGAAAATTAGATGTGATTTATGTAAACGTTTATTCACGAAACATAATCAACATAGTATAAAGGAAGCAGTGAACTACCGACTAACTCTAAATCTTATTTATAGAAACACTTTCGCCATCGCTAGGGATAAGCAATTTTTTGTGTTGACCAACCCAAAACAGGTCCGTCCTACCCTCGCACGTGCGCTGTCACGAATCACTTTTTGTATCGCGCCGAAAAGTTAAAGTATTCGTTGTACGAGGGTGGTTTGACCGTTCCATCTGGTAGAATGGTCATAGCGACCGCTATATTTTGTATCAGTTGTGCACCCAGTTTCTGTACGAGAATACCTCGACATCTAGTTTGATCTCATGCAAATTTAACTCTTTTGATTTTGTGTAAACTAAATGAAAGTTATTGTGAAAAGATTGTCAGCTTGTACTTCGCACCCCTACACTGCAACAACACCACATTTCAAAAAAAAATCCTTGACTGCAAAAACACCTCATCCCAAAAAACTACCAAAAATAATTTGCGTTGCGAAAATCTGCCTTTATTATTGGAAAGAACGTGAAAAAGCAGTAAGGATCAACGAGAAAAAAATGAATTCGAATTTGTATTTTTTCGTTATTTACAAAGCATATAAAAAGCAATTTTCTTGAGTTTCGGTTATTTGCCCTATATTGAGATGTGGTGTTGTTGCAGTAAGGGTGCGACTTGTGCTTTGCAATAATCAGTAAATATTGTTCGTGGAAAAATATACGTTTTTCTCATCGTGAATTTCAACGTATCTTTCTTTTCAACTACACACAGGATAGAAGCTCTAAGGGCTCAACAAGTGGCGTTCGAACATAAATTGAAGAAATCCATCGTGAAAAAATTCATTTTGCCAAAATCCATCGTGAAAAATCATGGTGCTGAAATCCATTGTGAAGAAAACCATGGTACAAAGATAGAAGACATCAATCAACGGCTCATCTGTACAAGTTGTGCACATTTCAATCAGCGGAACCATCGAAAAATAAGCGAAATAAAAGGTATTGTAACTATCAGTTAACCCAAACATTTTTCTTTTTTGCTCTTAATGAAAAAAACTTTTTTTATTATGCTGATATTCATAATTATTTTTTCTTTTTTTTTAGCATATATTCATTTTTCTCTAGTTTATTGGTGTTTTATATTTGAATTTAATCCCTCAAAATTAATGACTCCCCCTCTAAACTTACCCCAAACACAACATAACTGATGAAAAAAATAATAAGTTAAAAAAAGGGATTCGAAACTTGTATAAAAGTAACCTAGAAAACATTTTTGATGCATATTACCAAAGTTGCGAGGGCAATCTAGACTAAGGATGGTTAATTACAGGTAATTTATTTTTAGGTAACTTACCCGGTAACTTACCGGTCCACCTTAAATTACCACCCATGTCTAATTCTAGACCAACAAAGGAAATATTCAAGAAAATTCATAAAAGTATTTCCAGATATAAGACTAAAAATACAAAATACTTCTCAAAATATTAAAAAACAACGTAACGACGACGTATTTCTCAAACAAATTGGCGAATTTCTCAAAACAGAAAAAAAACAATTTAAAACTTCAAATATTTTTCAACTTTCAGAAATATAGACGAATAAGTGAAACAAATTTCAGATCTCTCAGATTCTGACGAAGTAAATCATGAGCAAGAAATTGAAAATCAAAATACCATAAACAATAAATCCGAAATCAATAAAAAAATAAAATTGAAAGCCAAAATCTAAAAATTGAAAAAATAATAAAACTAGATGCTTTCAATAGCTTTGGAGACATGAAAAACTTTTTCAAAAAATTTGAATTATACATATTGTAATTAGAGATGGGTGGTAATTTAAACTGATAACTTACCCATTACCTGTAAGTTTACACCACATAAGTCTCTTAAATTCTTCTGGTAATTTAAAAACTGGTTTTTGGGTCTTTTTTATGAAATTTTAGATCATAAATCAAGTTTTCTCAACAAAATCTACTCATTCACATGAAATTTGGAAGTTCAGTAACTTATCGTTAGTTACCTAAAAATAAATTACCGGTAATTAACCATCCGTAGTTGTGATTTACACAAGTAGGATGAAGAGAAAATGCTAAAAACACTTCCTCTATATTTAAAAGGAGAAGCCTTTGACTATATACCCCTGGACCACTCAAACTCATTGTTTAGAATAGCCTGGGATGCGTCGTTCTGAACTGAACGAAATCAGAATTAACCAGATCGCAAACGTGAACTGAACTCAACGTGTTAATATATTATAAAACCATTAAAAGCTAAAATTGCTACCATTTTTTTTTTTTTTTTTTTTTTTGTATTGAACGTAATGGAAATGGTTCACGTTCGTAACTTTTGCCAGAAACTCAACTGAACGAGAACAAAATAACTACAAACGTGAACTGAACTGAACGAACAAATTTTTAGTATGAACGTGAACGTAAACTGAACGTCATAATTTTATTTTCAAAATGAACTGAACGTGAACGCGTTCACGAACGACGCAGCCCTTAGAATAGGCCTTTGACTATATACTAGATGGACCGAGTTACGTGTAGGAAAACTGCGGTGAAACATTACATGCATCAGAGTCGGAACACTCGTTGCAACTTTATATCTTGCGTATGCCTGAAGTCCTTTATCATATTCGCGTTATTCTGATTTTAAGCAGTACTATCGATGTCCCTTTGCCGCACTATTAGCGCGAAATAAATTTGCGCATGCGCATTTAGAATTTAGTCACGAGTGTTCTGAGAAAATCTGTGTAATGTATCACCGTTTTTGGGTTGGCATTTGCTTGTTGCTAGCTCGGTCCATCTAGTCTTGTATATAGTCAAAGGAATAGGCATACATTCAAACCCTCACACATTAAAGCACCCTACTGAACGAACGGTCAGATTGACAATTCCATGCGGAGTGGCTGAACTCTGGCGGATTTCCTTCGAGTTGCAAATCGAGGTGATCAAATGTACATTGCCAGGGTTGCGATTTTTATGCGCTAAAAATGGCAAAATATGCGCTTTAAATATGCCTTTATTTTACTTGAAGTATGCGAAAATGTTCCCTAAAAAACTAAAATATGCAAAATCATGCGCTTCCAATATGGGTATCAACCAATGGCGTATTTAAAGGGGGTAAAGGGGGTCTGGACTCTCCCCTTGGCGATTTCAAAAATAGTATTTTTGCCATACAAAAATAAGGAACAACGAAAACGTAATATGCAAA
Source organism: Phenacoccus solenopsis (assembly GCA_009761765.1). Lineage (NCBI taxonomy): Eukaryota > Metazoa > Arthropoda > Insecta > Hemiptera > Pseudococcidae > Phenacoccus > Phenacoccus solenopsis. The sequence continues at coordinate 4,753 of VFXL01000314.1, read as the reverse complement.
TAATCAATAGTAATAAAATCGCAAAATTAAAAAATGCGAGTACGCAAATATTAATTTTACGCCATCAACTCGTACATTACCGGATCAGATGAACGCATGACGCATGTAACACGATGCCTTGATTTTCAACTTAAGCTGATTTTTTTTTTTTTTTTACTTGCTTAGTTATCGTTTTTTTAATTTCTTAATTCGCACTTTAATTTCATTTTCATAAAAAATGGTAAATAAAATTTTGAGCCTACCTAACTAATTTTTATATTTGAAAATTTTACTGGACCCCCCCTTGACCATCAGTCTGCATACGCCACTGACTATCAAAAAACAGTATTTGACAAGCCGAACAATAAAAAATAGCAGTCAGCACTGAACAAGTAATAGGAAAGTCGCATTTTGAAAGAAATGCAATAAAAAGTTCACATTTTAATTATACCTCCTTATTTTTTAGAATTGCATGAGATTATTAAGGGGATGTGTAAATTTTCAAAAAGAAATTTTTGTCTGTTATCTGCAAGCATATTTTTCTAGGCATCTCTATATTAAGTCATAAGAACCTAGTCACTCATTTCAATTGATAAAAGTCCTGTTTGGCCTTATTGAAGAACAATAAAAGTGGCAAAATGTGAAAAATGATAAAATATTCCCTAAAAATTGAAATATTGGGTGAATATTCCCTAATATGCGCTCAAAACTATCAAAATATGCGAAAATATGCTCTTAACGCTAAAGTATGCGAAAATATGCGCTGACAAGTTTGGTTTGTTCAGCTCAGAATTCTATGAATCGCAAAGATCTATAAGATCTATTAAATATTCTCTTCTATCTAACGCAGAGAAAAATATGTTGTTACATAAAAATTGCAACCCTGTATATGGCTTATGGAAGAAAAATGAGTTTTTCAAATTTTTAACAAAAATAAGAGGGTTTACATAAGATTTCATAAGAACATGAACTATAGATATTAAAATTTCACGTCGATTGATGTAAGTTTCATCTGAATTCACCCACTAATAACGCTTCTATGAACACTTCTTTCAATTTGTGTTTGACATGATATAAACTTCGCACAAAAAATTCTCTCAAATAAATACGATTGCAACAATTTTTAATTTCATTTCTTAGCAGAGAATTTTATCTCATCAAGTGACCAAACAAAATCCTCGTATTGTTGAGTTTTTGAGGAAGGCAGCATCAAAAATTGAAACAGCGCATTCTATTGTCTCGTAATAAACTAACTATATGATTAATCCTGGTAACCCTTATTATAATATAATAATACAATGTTTTATTCTTTATTCCACTTTCACATTTACACCATGCGTTGATGTAGTGGTATCAAAATGCACGCATAATTTTTTCGTGAGAATATTCTCGAGAATGTGCGTGCATCACGCATTTTTGATTCCATTGTAGGCTTCATTTATATGTAATAGTGGTAAACCGTAATAGGCTATGTGGTCTTATTATTGGTAGGACTAGATAGCTAGTATTAGGATTTACCACTATTACATAAATACATAATCCAAGCTTTTTATTTAGGTTTTGTACTTTTTGTTTTCCTCATTTTAATTTGAAATTTCTTCTAGTTAAATTAAATTACTTCAACCAGCGTGAACACAACTTCAATAATAATTATGAGTACATTATAATAATTATCACAAGGCAGGAATTGCGAAGGGGTTGTCAAGTACCTCCACCTCCGCCTACTACCTCTAGAATTTTTTAGATACCTCTACCTCTCATCTACAAAAAATGTAGTACCTCTCCTGGAGGTATCTCAAAGAGGTACCTCCAATGGCTCCAAAAAGCAAAAAGTACTTCCAATAATATTAAATATAGAATGTATTGAAACGTAATAAACAAATGGTACCTCCAGGGGGCCTCCTACCTCTGCCTCCGCCCCTGCCTCCACCTTTGCAGTCCTTGAATTCACAACATTACATCAACGTGTGGCGTAAATGTGAAAGTGGAATAAAGAATAAAGCATTGTTTTATATTATATTATAATAAAATATAATATAATATAATAAAGATTACCAGGATGTTGGTTGAAGTAATTGAGTTCAACTAGAAGAAAATAATTTCAAATTAAAATTTGGGAAAACAAAAAGAACAAAACCTAAATCAAAAGCTTAGATTATGTAATAGTTGTAAGTCTTAATACCGCCTATCTAGTCCTATCTATAATAGGACTACATTGCTAGTATTATGATGTACGACTATTCTATACAAATGAAATCTACGATAGAATAAAAATTATGAATTTTAAAGCGATTTGCGTCGTTTTTCATAAGTTCAGCCGTGAAGCACAAAATTTAAATACATAAAAATCTCAAACAATGAAAATCGGACATACAAATACTACGTTTATACTCTCAATATAGTGAGATACTAGCATCCTATAGTTATCGATTCCTTTACTTCAAAAGATTTTTGATTTTTTTTTTGCTTGTAAAACTAATGTTTTCCCTCGACATTAATATTTTCTCCAACTCCAGTGCTCTAAATATTACAGAAGCGGAGTTATGGACAAAATGCGGGAATGTGCGCACACATTCTCGAGAATATTCTTCCAAAAAGATTATGACTATGAGCGAATTTTGACATCACTAAGCATGACTTAACGAAAAATAAACTAATAATATTATAGGTAATTCAATATTTTGTTACTACCATTTGTCCGTTAGGTGGCGCAATTGTTTATTTGATCTGTGGTCAGAACACTTGCAAAACAAGTGATTGCTATAGGGTTTTTGCAATTGCTAGCTAAAGCAAGGTTTTTGAAATTTTTGGAAATGTATAAGGGAAGAAGACAAAATTATCAAAAAGGAAAAGAAAAGGCATAATTTCTTCAAAACTTTAGTAAATAATGGCTTACTTTTTCACACAAATGAAAACAGAGCAAAGAAACCTCGAATGATCATAATATAATTGAACATCAGTACGTTTGCTAAAAAGGAAGAGAAAAGAAATACATTATTTATTTAAATTTGAGAGTTGCATACTCACATAATATTAGGATCAAAGTCGAAGTCCAAATTTATCTCCTTCTTAGATGAGGATATTTCATTAGGATATGAATTGCTTCGCTTTCCTAGACAAAGATTGAGTATATTTACTTTTGGTGACTAAAATTTGTTACATTTGAAATAAAATTAAAGTATTTTTTTTTTCCAAGATAGATAATTACTCCATGCTTTAGGTACAGATGGTGAAGCGAAAATGCGCGAAAAATCTTTTTGCGAGAATATTCTAGAATATTCTCGCATTTTACAGAATAATCTCATTTTCTTCATATTTTGGGTTCCTCTCATTATAAGACAACCCTGTATCCATTGCATACTCTTTTCCAGCCAATATTAAACTTTTAAAACGAGAATCTTCGAAAACCTATATTTCACTCTTATTACTGGCTCTAAGCTCCTCACAAACTCATAATTTCATAGTAAAGCATCATTAATTAATAAAAAAGAACTTCCAAGAAAACGAATGGATGGAATGGACGAATGGCGAATAGGTATATGTATAAGTAATGAGTATAAATAATAAAGAATGTCAATAAACTTTTTAATTTCTTTAAAAATATAAAACATAAATTTTTTCAATTTTTATAAAAAATAATGCACATATAAGTTTTTTTAATTCATATAAAAAATGAAGCACACATAAGTTTTTCAACTTCCATAACAAATAAAGAACACAATCAAAAGTTTATCAAACTTCTAGGAAAAATAATGTATATATTTTTCAACTTCTATAAAAAATATCTAATATATACATTTTTTCAACTTCAATAAAAAATAATGCATACGTTTTTCCAATTTCGATAAAAAATAAACAATAAATTTTTTCAACTTTAAAAAAAATAATGTTTGAAACTGTAAACACACTGTACAAATGAAGTAATTTAATGGCACAGAGTACCTACGTATAACTAGAAGGAGGGAAATACCAATGTTGTACTGAACTACTGGCGGCTGAATGATTTTTTTTAGTATTTTTACTATGATCCACTCAGTCTTACGAGTATTTTGATATGCAACACGCCATGAGAATATATAAGAATATTCTCTTCGAGGACCAAAGAATATTCAAGAATATTCTTAAAAATGCGGGGAAATTCTTTTATAAGAATATTCTCGTCCCATCACTAAGTACAGGTGGTTGTTTAGAGCTCGCACGCAGTAAACTGGGTTAAAGAGATGTTGAAAAAACCAATTTTTCTCCTTTTTTATTACAGATTATACTAAAATATTTTAATATTATATTAATATCAAATCTCTCTGTATATTAAGATCGAAATGAAATCAGTTTTGAGATGCGCGCGCATCCTTACCTCTCACACAATATTAATTGATTATTAGCAAATAAATGATACTAAATAAAATGGAAAAACAGGTAAAATAGAGTATTTTAGCACATAGTTTAGGTATTTTTGGAAGCCCTGGAGAGAGGAAAAATTGGCAATTTATTTTATTCTAGAAGTTGGAAAGGCAAAACATGATGCTTAAACGCAAAAAAAATTTAAATAGATCTAACATAATTTTTTCAAATTTTTTCAAAAATTTTTGCTTATTTGCAATCTTTGACCCAATTATGGGGGGGGGGGGAGTAAATATTAACCTAGAGAGCTGAAATTTTTTTTACATTCCATTATTATCATTTTGCAACGACTGAACTAGGTGCTTGCTCAATTTTCAAAAAAAAAGTGAAAATCGACCCACTTTAGGGTGCAAAATGCTGAAAAAATGAAGTT
>VFXL01000305.1:0-100000 GCA_009761765.1 Phenacoccus solenopsis | reverse complement strand
TTGAATAAAAACGTGTATTTTCTAACTACCGCCCGCAACGATAAAATTTATAGCCCAGTCATTTTTGGTTCGCACCTAGAAAAAATTACAGGAGAGATGATTTATACCACACATGCGAAGAATGCCTTACTAAGTAACATTCTAAAACTCTCATCCCCTACCCCTCCGGCTAAATGTGCAAGAGGACAAAAACCTCTGAAAAAAGTGGTTTTTTGCTTATAGCTCTGAAAGGAGTAAGAGGAGGGGTAAATTAGATCAGTAAAAAAATTTTTTCATTCAGTTTCCTATAAGATAAAACCTTCAAAGAGGGGAGCGGTAATAATAACCATTTTTGAAAATTTTGTGTTTTTGTATTGTGTGACAATTATGATGATGCGGAGAGGAAAAATCAATAAGAACAAAATTATTGTACACTGGATTCTCAATAAAAATAAGTGCTGATGTTTCTCGCTAAGCACCAAAATGGGCACAAAATATGAAAGTACAAGTAATCATCTCCATATCTTTTATGCTTTAGGTATAATGTGAATTCATAAAAATGGAGAAAGATGATTTTCATTGCATGTCATACCTTGTATAAGATGAAATCATTTCGGTATTCACATAGTACCCTTATTGCGCACAAACTGGGTTGGGGAGGGGGGTTTAATGTTATAATTTTAAAATATTTTCTTTGTTTTTTAATTATATGATAGTAATGTCTGTTCCGAAAGGACAATTTAACAAAATCAAAATCATTTTACATATTCTTTATGTAGCTAAGGGCTCGCCTTCTTTCCTATGCTCAAATATGAGCCCATACTGGAGGGTAAATGCCAACATTTTACACACTTTAAGCAAAGTACGTATATTGTAGTACAATGAATAAATATCGATAATTTTCCTTTCCGAACAGACATTATTATCATACAATTAAAAAACAATGAAATTAATTTAAAATTATAACATTAAACCTTTCTCCACTACCCAATTTGTACGCAATAAGGGTACTTGATGAACACCCAAATCATTTCATCTTATAGAAGGCATGATATGTGATGGGGAATAAAAAAATAGGGTTAAGGGCAAAAATCACTTTTTTGAGAAATTAGGCTTAAAGTCTGACTGCGTACCTACTTGTTGGTGAGAATTTCCTCACATTTTTTCGTATAATACTGACGGTATACCTCGTATCTTCATGGAACTCGGTGGAAAATAAAATAAAAAATTGTATGTACCTTTTTTGCTTCTGAATAGGTTTTTTTTTCTTAACCTCATTTTTTTGATTTCACTGTTACCACAATCTCATTTCGTCGTTTCAAAAAAGCCGTTTGCTATGAAAAAAAAATGTTTTCTTCAAATCGCTTTATTAAGGGTGATGCAAGTTTCCTGGCGGTCTACAACTATTCCCAATCGTCTTTTTATGACCAAAAGTATCCAAAACCACCATTAACTCAAAAACGAGTTTTCTGCCATTAACCTCATTCCCTTATTTCATATCACATATGAAATGAAAATCATCTTTTTATGAATACACATTATACCTAAAGTATAAAAGATATGGAGATGATTACTTGTACTTTCATATTTTGGGCCCATTTTGGTGCTTAGCGAGAAACATCAGCACTTATTTTTATTGAGAATTCATAGTCCAGTGCATTTAGGCATTATGAGGTCGGAAAAACTCCCATCAAAGCGATTTTTGGTATGGTTGTTAGGAACACCATTCTAAACAACATACTAAAAGTCCTGATCCCTAGGTGTGGAGCGTATCCCCTCAGGGGGGAAAATGTACCCCCAAAATCAGTTTTTGGCCCCTATCTCCTTCGCATTTCGTGCAAGTGCAAAAAGGTCTCAACAAAATTTACTCTCCTTTCAATTCCCTATAAAATGAGCTGCAAGCCGTTTTTCAAAGAAGAACGAGCGTGAAGCTATGGCTTCCTAAAGTTGAGTGGTTTGGAGATGTGTTATGAAAAGTCGCTATAAAAAATGTATTACGATTATTGTAAATTGTTTTAATGGTTATATATTATATTGAAACCTAAGATAATTTTCCCAGATAAATCGAAACCACCCTCTTCCTCCCCCCACCATTACCAGAAGTACTCCCTTTAATGACACAGCCCATTTATTTCAATTTCGACGTCGAAAAATTACACCAAATATCTACGAGTCACGGGTGCTTTTCGTATTTTTGTTGGCACAAATGTAGTATTTCTTGCCATGAAATAATCATGCTAACACATATTTCTCAAATTATAGTTATTTGAGGATCCTCAAATTATCTTCAAATCATGATAATCCGCCATTTTGGATCCATTTTGACTCAAAATTTAAGTGGTTATATTCTGGTCACAAACTAATCCTACACTCAAAGTTTGACCATTCTAAGCCGATTTAGTGATGAGATATGGAAGATTCATGAAATTTTCTGCAGCAATTTCCCCTCCAAAAGCCGTTTTTTGCTCTAACTCCCCTCCAAAATCACTGAGGAAGCTAAAATCATAATACGTTTTTCACTTGGGCTCATTTTATCATATGACACAGCAATAAAAAATTTTCGACCCCTCCTGTACCCCCACCACTATTTTAGGTTGATAACCCCGCCTTCCCCCTCCAACATCATGTATGGAAGTGAATTCGGGATATAGTATACAACTTATCCCCAATAACCATATGAATTCATATTAATTACATTTTTACCAACTTGAGGCTCCTCAAGCTCTACTCAAAATTTTGATAATCCGCCATTTTGAATCCATTTTGATCCAAATTCAAGAGGTCATATTGTGGTCACCAACTAACCTCACACACAAAATTTGACCTCTTTAACTTGATTTGGTGGGGAGATATGGAAGATTCAAGAAATTTCATGACTCAAAACTTCCTCAAAAAGCCGTTTTTTGATCTAACTCCTCTCAATATGCACTTAAGAAGCTGAAATTTGGATATGTTAGTATCCGTGACTCACTCTTTCATATGAAATCAAAAACGAAAAATTTGAGCTATTTGCCCTTCTCCAGCCCCCTCAAAATTTGAGTGATCCGCCATTTTGAAATTTATCGAAAAAACAAAAAAATATTTGCGCATTTTCAAGAAGAGTTCCTCACCAAATTTTGAGCGAATTTTATGAATACTCGCCGGCGCTACGCGTGGGGAAAAAATATATATGTATATATATACCAAAAAGTTGGACATTTGCCAGATGATTACAAATGGTCTGAAACGCAAAGATTTGAAGACCACACCCTCCCCCGACCTTCCCTTCCCTAATCAGGTAGGCTGTAATAACTATCGTTTTGTTAAAAACTCAGCTAAAAAAAACGCAGGAAATGAAACGAAACAGAACGAAATGAAACGATTGAAATGACATATGAGAAACTAAACAAAAGGAAACATAATAATGTTGAAATGGAAACGAGAAACAAAGCGGAAACCTGCCCTATCTAATGACATATCAACAATTTTACCCGATCCCTCCATCTTTCCACGTTTTGCAAAAACTGAACCCCCTTAATATGAACTAATCAGACAATCAACTGAACGAAGCAGTATCTTGCTTTAAATTCATTGAATTAAAAAAGTTATTATACGATCGGAATTTGGAAAGCTCATAGTTTATTCTAAAAAAAAAAAAAAAAAAAAAACGTACTTATCACCCATAATGCAAATCGTGCCGTTTCGACGCAATAAACTTGAAAATACGCGTCTCTGTGTTAATCTCCATGAGAGTGATGCGCGCTTCCAAGGTTAAGGCGTCACAACTAGGGGGTGCGCATCGGGGTATCATTTTAGTTGCAAACGATATGTACCTAACAAATTATTTTTCGCGACCTATTCAACCCATTTTCAAAATTTCAACGATTACGTTAGTTTTACATTCCCTTCCTTGATTTTTATTAGGTTTTAAGTGAATTTATTATTTATGCAACATCCCCATTCTGAAAGAATTTGTCAAATAGATATCAAAATAAGAATTTTAAACAAATATTCATATTCTTTTCTATTCAGTGTGGTTTAGGGAAGGATGGAGGCACAAAAATTTATTACACAATTTTATAATGATAAGGACTAACTTATTCCTTCGCTTGTTCTTTCAACATCTAATTCAAGGACCAATTTTTTTTTTAACGCTTATACTTCTTACAATAATTATAATACATATTAAAACATCGCATCCAAAATCTCTGATTTATGAATTCATTCGTCAAGTTTCTTATTTATACCTGCACTAAATCAAATCAAATATGTAGTAAGTAATCTTTAAGTAATATTGTAATTACTCACCATCTACGTAAACTGAAATTGCTGAAGGACCAAAGACTTTAGAAACCAAAAATAAGCCGGTTTTGTTTATTTTATTTAAAGCTGCAATTAACGATGTCAGCCATTGTTTGCAATATTCAGTGACACGTTCCCTTACTTCAGGTACCGCGCAAGCAATTCTTGAAAATAAATCAAATCAAATATTTACTAACAAGTAATGTCCGGCGACTTTTGTCGCGTATAAATAGGCGATTATTATTACATTTTTTTTCAACATAGATACATGGACCGTGCAGCATCAGTCATTGTCCATGGCAGCTTGATTTAACCCTAAATTATAAGCAGGACTTGCGACCAGAGATTAATATTTCACCCATTTATATCTTCCCTTCCGCCAAAGAAATTCTTTGAATTATTGGTAGGACTTGCGGCTGATGGTTAATATTTTACCCATTTAGACCTTCCCTTCCACCAAAGAAAATAAATAAATAAATGAATTCAAAATTAAAATTAAAATTTAATTTAATGAACAACAATAATCAATCAATAACAATTCATTCTTAACGATCCCTCTATGCCTTTAGGCGAGTGCGGAAACGGATCATATTAAGACAATAACAAATAATAAATTATGTGCGCAACACTCACACGTTCATATCTCCCCACGACAACATCGCTACCCTCGGATCCCAATCCCCCCTCAATAATCTTAATTTTAGCTCTTTTTTGAATACTTTCATTTTATTTATATTGAGAACTTCTTGAGGTAGGGAATTATAACAACGGGGTCCCGCATGTCCAAATTGCCAACCCGAATGTATTTTGGAGAAGGTTCTAGTTTTTACCCTCCCTACCCCTTTCTTTCGAGTATTTACATTATTAATTCTCCACCTAAATGACTCTTTCCTTTTGTGAATGAAGCAACCCACTGCATAATATTTATATAATTTTGATACATTGAGAACATCAATATACTTCTATATAATGTGACCGAATCAATCCCATATTCAAACTGACCCACCCTTCTGAGAGCCTTTTTTTGGATGATTTCAATTTTGTTTATATGACACCTCGCTGCCCCACCCCAAATGACAATGGCATATCTTAATGTGGCCTCAAAAACTCCTCCGTAAAATTTTTTTAGATGTTGTGTACTAACAAAGTTTGCTAAATGAAATATTAAGAAAGCTATTTTAGAGAGTTTCTTGACTAAATAATCACAGTGCGCCCTCCAAGTCAATTTTTCATCTATAATAACACCTAAGTATTTGTGTTCATGGGACTGGATTAATGGCCTCCGAACCAAGCCTACACTACTATCAAATATGTGCACTCTTGCTCCTAAGTCTAAGTGATCTTTGTAACTAAAGGCTAATACCCGGCATTCATCCTTTGGTCAATATACTTAAGTCATTATTTGTAAGATCAATTAAACTCTCGAGAACAGCCGCCGATGTGAGTAACACAGTATCATCTGCAAACGCAGCAATTGTGCCCGAAACAAGAAGAGCCAACATGTTATTTATAAATATAGTAAATAGAATAGGTCCCAGCACACTACCCTGCGGCACACCCCTCCTCACCATAGATGGTTCACTAACAGTATCTTTAATTTTGACACACTGTGTCCTATCACTTAAGTAAGAGGAGAACCAACTATGCATAAACCCTCTAAACCCATACTTATCAAGTTTATATAACAAAATCTTATGATCTACTGTATCAAAGGCTTTTTCTAGATCAAGATAAACACCTACCACCCTCTTACCCACATCAAGATTATCCGCTACGAATGCAGTATGGAATGCCAATGCATCCTCTGTGGACAAACCGGGTGTAAAGCCAAACTGCCTCTTAGCGATTAGTCCAAATTTATCAAAGAAACTTAATAATCGTTTTTTAATAATTTTTTCAAAGAGTTTACTCAGGGTGGGAAGGAGTGAAACTGGTCTATAGTTACTCACTTCCCGAACGTTTCCGCTTTTATAGATTGGAACAACAATTGCTTTCTTAAAACAAGAAGGAAAAAAACCAGACGATACAGAGGTCGTAATTAAATCCGCTAAAGCACCTGAGAGTGAACTGATATAAGTCTTAATAACCTTACTGTTTATTCCATCACTACCAACACTAAATCCATTATTAAGCGATTTTACAGCTAGTTCCACCTCTTTTTCTATGACAGGGAAAAATGCAAAGGTATGTGGACATATAGGTGGTTCTATTAGAGTCTTCTCACAAATTTCAAATGGATCAGCATCATGCAGTAGGGATGGGGTAACACCATTAATCATACTAAATTGCTGGTTGAAGGCCTCACAAGCACCTTTTGGATCATTAGATACAACACATATTTCCCCATCAACCATTATCTCTTTTATATCCTTCCTAGCCTTACCTACTAACTCATTTAATTTTCTCCAATAAGCGGCAGCATTTAGTTTACATTTGCTTAGTTCAGCATCAAAATACCTGACTTTATCCCTCCGACTTAGCTTCACCACCTGTTTAGAGATCTGAGGGGTATTTTCTAGAGAGGCGGAATAGTTTACTTTTCTCGGCAGAAGCACGTACAAGTTCGCATGAAGCCCATAGCGCCCTTTTTTTCTTCTGGAACATATTTTTCTGCATATAATCAATGGTAGCTTTGGACACACACTGGTTTAATTTGATCAATAGTTCATTCTATGAATGATCAAGTGAATTGACTCCCACGTTCACAACTTCCAATTAACTTCAGCTACAATTTCTTGCAACTTAATAAAATTAATAGACTTTTTATTAATATGGCGAGATAATACTTGAGCACCCTGCATAGCCCTTACACCTATAAAGGAAAGAACCGCAAAGTGGTCAAAGTAAGGAACAGGACAAACTCTAATCACATTACTGAGAACCAGTGGAGAATGGACCATCACATGGTCTAAGCAAGTAGAAATACTCTGCCCTAACCTAATAAGCTCATTAACTAAGCTGGTAAATCCAATAGATTTAACTAGTGAAAGGTAGTCGACTGAGTTATCATCATCTAGTATATTAATATTCAAATCTCCCGTAAATACCGCCCTCCGATTCATAAAGTCAAAAATCCCCCGAAGGTCTCTATAAAAAACCTCTAACGAACTACCACAGTACCTATATATCACAACAATAGAGAACCTCGCTGAAGATTCAACTCGATCATAAGGTAATGTAAAATCGCATTTAATTCCATCAAAAGCCTCAGATTTGAGGATAATATTACTCCTTAACTCATTTTTTATGTAGATTGCCACTATACCAGATCTTTTCTCAGGTCTAGGTGCTAAGTGCATATTATAATTAGGGATGTTATATAAATTAGCTTCATCTAATCCAATCCACGTTTCAGTGAGGGCGAGTATGTCAGGTTTAAAATTTAGCCCATCTAAAAATAATAAAAAGAGATCGAAAGAGAACCGAAGTGACCTAACATTTGACGTGAGGATAGATATGGCACATGGTATATCACACATGCGCGCAAATTATATATGAACCTGATCTTACATATGCAATAAAAACAAACTGTAAACAGCAAATAAGCTAATAGGTATACTAAGACTAGTAAAAAACAATATATATAAGATAATATAATACATAAGAGTAATGTAACAGGCGAAGGATAAAAGTGCGCTTGAGCATTGGTATAAATCTAGGATGACTGGTTACAAACAAAATAAAGAGAAAAAATACTTAACAATTTTGCTAATTTAAAAATGGTAAAACAAACACAGTGACAAAATATAAGAAGATGCATAAAAACACCAAAGATGTAAACACGAGTTTTATGACTTACAATAATATTTTTAAGCGAAACATGGTAATTGGTATAAAGAAGGGGTCTAAATGACAGATTAATAAGCCAAATGAAGCCTGCTTATCTTTTTTCTCCTTTCCCTTCCTTTCTTTTGCTTTTTTTCCCCACCTTCTTTATATTTTTCCCCCTTTTTTCCTCTTTCTCACTTTTTTTCTCCTTTCTTCCTTTTCCTTCTCTCTTTTTTTCTCTTTATGCCCTTATAACACCCTGCCAATGAAGAGTATAATAAATTAAATTGGAGTTTAGGACAAATTATTGTTCACTAAATATGAATTAATTACAAAACAGCGCCTTAATCTATGAAAGTCACATTATTATAGAACCATAAATTGAAAAATGAACCCCACTGTACTCCATAATATAAAGAACAAAGCAGAAACATAAATAACACAAGGTAATATTAATTAAATATAGACTAAATCACATATTTATATACTCTACTAGTAGTAACATTTATAACCGGATCGTTTTGAGCAGGTCGTAACGAACGCGCATGCTCAATAGATTTACTTTCTATAGGTTTATCTCCATCAAGGCCTCCTCTTATAAAAACGTTTCCATTTCGTGTCCAAATGTGTGGGAACCCAAACTTTCGTAAGGCCAGTGCTTCTCTAAAAACTGATCCAGCGAGAGGGGTGAGATGCTCTGAAAAGTAAATATTGGTATTTTTGTCTCCACCAAAGCTATCTGCTTTCAATCTCGCTTTCCTTCCATTATGCAGAAGCGCCTCTTTTACCAATAAATTAACAAACTTGATAATGAATGAACTTCCTCGGGAACTTGAATTAATGCTGCGGGTAGGCAACCGCCTGGCTCCATGACAATACCTACTTTAGCACATACATGAACAGCAAATGCAACAGCATCTTCGTCTTTAGGTAGATGTGGTAGGCCCGAAATTACAATATTATCGCGTCTAGTATACCGTTCAAGAGCCTCAGTTTTATGTAAAAGCTCCTTGTATGCTTTGTCATCAAACGAACGATTTCCAGTGCCATCAAGTTCATTAATACAAGCAGTGAGATCATCAACCTTATCATTAAGGATAGTTGTTGCGCTCTCCAATGATGAAACTCTACCCACTAAAGCAGCTAAATCATTATCAATTCTTTTACACGTCGCTTGAATCTCGGGAAGAGGTTTTAGACCAACATTAAGTGTTGTAGTTAAGTTTTCTTCAACTTTAAGGAGCATTCGTTGAAGCTCAGATAAATCTATACCACCTGACCGACGTTTGCATTTATTAATCACAATACTTCCAGCATCAGATTCACCAGTAGAGTCGAGGACCTCAGAAGCTGATTCTTGAGATTGGCACGAATTTTTTCTACAACCTGCTGCTGGTACACATGAGGACACCTCCATTTGGCTCTTCGAATATCACCCTTACCATGCCAGCTTTTTACTTTTAGACCAGCACACGACGGATGAAAATAAAGTGTACATTGACTGCACAATAATCTATCGCTCTCTGATTCATAAATTGCATTTTTACATAATCCACAAAGCAAAACTTCGCTCAAGGCTTCTGAAGCCATATTGATAAACACACTAACACGAAAACTGATAAGTGATAATACCTGAAAAGGACTATGCATGTATGAGCGATACGCCTAGGTTACAATAATGTGCAGGTTAGTGGTGCGCTCTGTTGGCTCTTGATAAAACGTTTCAACACCAACCAGTTTAAACTGCAATAACCTGGCTGAAGCGGTACGCTTCGGCTCAGCGTCGTTACCTGCTTTCAAGGGTGCTCGCGAGAGCGCGTATCAGGCGCGATTTGTATTGTATATTTTATGTTTGCCTGACTGGTCTCGATGGGAATCGTCGAGGGCAGTCAGTCTAGTCTTGTTGCCCATGTATACTCATACGCGATTGTAAATGACAATTTTTAAAACACGCGTTGTTCACGTTTATATGCCTTTGTTTCATTACACTAGTACGCCCTTAGGTTAGTTGTAGAACCCCATAAGCCTACTTGTTCATGGCCTCGTGCGCAAAAAAAAAATATGCACAGTGACTTGCAGAAATACATGAAATTATAACAAAATTACTAAGAACGTCGGCAATATTCACTAAAATAAATAAGTTTGGCGCATAAGGTCCTTCTCAGCGACATGAAATCTTTCCACAATTACGTAATATGTAAATACCGACTGGGCGAGATATGTATCACAGCTGGTAAGCATCAAGAACAATGGCAGGTAAGATACTTCGCGAGCACAGCACTTAAAACGATAAATACTAACTTATAACTCGATATTAAGCTGCACATGAGCAAAATTCTCAATACTCATTACTATTGTAACCAGCCTGGGCAAAAAATTAACATTTTACGCACTTTTAACCCTTAAAAACATCAAAGGTAATGGGAGCACATACGCACATAATAATAATAATTTGATATTTGAAATTTATAATAATCTTCTTACTGAAGATCACATAAAAACTTCTGCTTATCACTTCTAGGCAAATGGTGTCCTAAAACGACTGCATCGAAGTTTAAAAGTTTCCCTTTAGATTCCATAGAGGGGAATGAACCATCGAATTTTTCGAAGAAATTCTTTCCAGTAAAAGTATGCCACCTGCTGACTATATTCATCACTTGAAAAAATTCGACCTGCTCCATTTCCTCATAAAACAGCTACCTAATTCTTTTGTCACCCCGAGTTCCAAAGTGCATCTTATGATTTTATTCGCATTGACCGAGTAAGAAAACCCTTAGAGCCTATGTACGAAGGTCCACACAAAGTGATAAAAAGTTCCGAAAAATACTTTAAAATAGACCAAAATAGTAACTAGATAACAGTTTCGATAGATAGGTTGAAGCATGCCTTCCTTTTAAGTGATAGCGAACTTACAAAATTTGCAAACACCTGTCGACACCCCAACACTTTCCGATGAACAAGACTGATGATAGACTGTTCTTTAAGAAAGGGGTGCCTTAAGTTCACATTAATCTAACAACAATCCCTATTTTCTTGCGGCGTTGCTACCCGAACCATTATTTATGTAATTTACGGTATTTACTGATACTCTGGAAACATTTTTTTTTCCAATACAAACACATGAAACTCTTAAACATGACTCATCTTATATGTAAACATAGAAATGACCATTGAATATTGCGTTATTAATTAAAGATGTGAAAATTTATTAAATAATAAACATGGTTTTTGAACTTGATACGAATTCATTTTGCGGAAAAGAAATTGAACGAAAGGAGGATATTGTGACCGGTTATTTTGTAGGATCTAATAATGTTGCCCTTGATGATGAAAAATCGTTTATTGAAAAATTAAAACATCAAGGATTTTCCTTCTCTATTCGAAATTCTACAACATTAGGTGAGTTTTACACATCAATGATCACATTATTCAATCCTACATCAGGATTTTTATTTATAATGGTTCTCATTCCAGAAAATTCATAGATTTTTTCTCATTATAAACATCGTAATGTAAATATTGACCCCGGATCACTGTTCATCAAGGAATTGAGTAAGTTTTATGGATGCTATGATGCCAACATGGAGATTGCTATTATGATCTAAAGAAAGATCTACATCAAGTAAATAAGCATTTTGTGTAACAGATAGATAATAATAACTTTATACTCAAACTCCAATCTCCGAACATTTATAGAAAGAATCATCCAAATAGACTTACTTTTAATTACGTTGATGTGTGTTACTTTATTCCTATATTACGTACCAATTGTTAATGTAGGTACTGTGATCTCCATTTAAAATTGTTTATTTCTTGCTGTTGACTTGCCGAAATTATAAAAAGATTTTTACACAAAGCATTGTAATTCTTAATGATATGAAAAATATTAATCCAACTTACCGATGCAATGCTGAGATTAATTTGTAATTACAGCTCTCAAATTGCAATTGGAAAATTAAAGTGAATACGAAAAAACTATTTAAAATCAAAGCATTTTATAATGATAAGTGATAACTCATAAAGACTTGTAAAAATTTTCGAGTTTGATGACTGATGGATGCAGCGATGATTATTGCGAGGATGTTTGGCAACATGTGGAGCTAGATCAATGTGAACTTAAGGCATCCCTTTAAAAACTGGGACGAACTGCCGACTAATCATTCTAATACGCTTTTTGATGAAACACTTGCCAAACTAAAGCCTATTCTTATTGCTCCACAAATGACACAAACAGGATGAAAAACATGTGTACTAAGAAAATTCTTAGACTTACATCAGACATATTAGAAGAAATCAGTAAAATTTCAGCTGCCTTTCTAACATGGTCAATCACATATCACACACCTAATGCAATAACACTACATCTCAAAAAAAATCCTCACAACAAAAACACCACATCTCAAAAAACTACCAAAAATAATTTGCTTTGTGAAAATCTGCCTTTACCAATGGAAAGAACGTGAAAATTAATAAGGATAATGAAAAAAAAAATGAATTTGAGCTCGTATTTCGTTATTTACAAAGCAAACAAAAAACTATTTTCTTGACTTTCGGCTATTTGACGTATTTTGAGATTTGATGTTGTTGCAGTAGAGGTGCGATATCGTCATTATTAAATAATATTAATTATCAAACCTCGACAGATGCTCAGTCTTTAATTTAGTGTGGTAACTGAAAATGTGTTTTAGCATACGACAAAACTGAAATTTTTACTCCTGTAGCTCACATACGCAACGTACGATTTTCAATATCAGTAGCAAACAAAGAAAATTTAGATATCCATCAATTCGATGTTAAGACCGCGTTTTTAAACGGTTTTCTCGAAAAACGAGTTTATATGAATATTCCAGAAGGATATCCGTATGATAAGAAAGTTCGAGATTTAAAAGTATGTGAACTCCAACGAGCTTTATACGGATTAAAAGTATCTCCTAAACGCTGGTACTTACGATTTAAAAATTCGATGTAAAAAGCAGGTTTTAACGCTTACGTTTTTCAACCGTGTATATTCTTTTGGAGATGAGAAAGTAAATTTGTACTTTTGATACTATAAGTCGATAATATCCTAATTACAGGTAATTGTTCCAGCAAAATTCGAGAAATTAATAATAAATTAACCAAAGAATTCGAAACAACCAATTTAAGCAAACCGATTAAATTTCTAGGAATTCAAATTAATCGAAATCTAGACCAAAAATTAACCTAACTACACCAAACCATTTTTTATATCAAAATTAATAGAAAAATTCAATCCCGAAAATAAACTATCCAAAAAGTACTCCAATGATAACAAATTCTGCTGAATGAAAATCGAGAGGTTCAACAAAGTTCGAGTATTGTGAGGAAGGAACTTTTCCATTCCGTGAAGCTATAGGTAGTCTCCTATACTTCCGAGGGAATGGTCAGAACTGTCCATCGCCAATTTCCTTGGTAGGTAGCCTATCTTGTAGTACTTGAGGAGTAAACCAACACGCCATATTCAGTTTCTCGGAAACGAAGCTTATTTGGAGAAGCAGGGTTGCCAAATGTTGAAAATCAAAAATTCCTTATTATTTGAAAAAATGTTTCTTAATGTTAATCATTAGAAATTGTAGAACTATTTAATAAAAAGTCATGTCATGGTTTTCATATCGGAGGAAGGAAAGTGTACTTATAAAGGTATACCTATAATTTTGATCACTATTTACTTTTTTGGCGGGTAAATGGTAATTTGAATTTTGCGTTTCTTTTTTATTTGTTGTTGTTTATTTTTATTTTTTTAATGCCAATTCAGGTGATAAATTAAAGAAATAATTCACTTCTATGTTTAAACGATCGATAAAACAATAATATTGTGCATTGAGTACCGCTGTAACGGAAACTAAATCGATTACCAACATGTGTCAGAGATTATTGAGACTACAAATAATTCCCACTGTATTTGAGGATAATAAATCTAAATTGCAATGGCTAAGCCTGAATGTGTTCCTTCATTTCGGCACTTAACAAAATTATTTTACCATTTTGTAAGATTAGAAATTCAAAGACGAAGTATCGTATTGACTTAAATAAGTTCGACTGATCAGCTTGGTGATCTCTTTACCAAACCTTCAGCAAAGGATAAATTTGAGTCATTTAGAAAGAAAATAGTGACAGAGTATAAACACCATAAAGATGATTAATTGAATAAAATCAATTTTTTAAATTTAGATGTAAAACAGAATAACTAATGCTATTTGTTGTTGTTTCAGGCTTAGATCAGAGATTAAAATGGTAGACTTCTAGATGTATTACTTTCCAATTACATTCCAACTTCGACTCGACATGTTCAACAACACACTGATTTGATACGTTCAACATCATGACTATTTTTATGTTCATTTTATTTCTAATTCTTACATGTTTTCATTCCATAGATTCATTTTTATTTTCAGTTTTGGAAATAGGGAAAAGATGCCCAATTCGAGAAGGGAGTATTAGAATTATAATTGAAAAAATAAGTGATTTTGCCAAGCGAATACAATTAAAATATTATTGAAATAATATTTATGTTTAAATTATAACTTGACAACTATTTTAATATAAATGTAATTATCGCGACCGGTTTCGGCATCTACCGCCGTTTTCAAGCGAATAATGAACATGACAAGTTTGACTGAATTATATTGACGAAACTATAATGTGATTAAACCCTTGTATCCCGACACTCCCGCTGTGTCTGTTTTTTTGTTAATACTCCTTTTTTCTTTTAGTATATGCAACGCTTCAAGGTTTTTTCTTTTTTTCTCATTTTTCCGCTATTTTTCTGGAGAATCTTGGTCTCATTAAATACGAATGAGTGGCAGGATGAGTTACTATTTTCGGAAAGGGCTGTACTGGTTTTTTTATTTTTTATATCTCGCATATGCTGAGATATTCGATTTTTTAATTTTTGCAATGTTTCACCAATAGAAATGCTTTCGCAATTTCGACAATGAATCGAATAAATTAGATCACTCTGTTCTAGAGTAGGTGTTTTGTCTTTGATTTTGGTGAAAAACTTATCATACAGCATATGAGGGTTTTTATACGCTATACTAACTGAATCATCAGTGTTGCAAATGATATGTTCCATTCTTTTCGATGACGCGCCTACGTAAGTTATCGCAAAAATTTCTTTTCTCCATCTTTTTTACTTCCTATATCTTCATATTTTGTATTATAAAAATCATAGACAGTGCTTTTAATTATTTTTTCCGGGTATCCATTCAGCAGGCCAACATCATATATGTATTCAATTTTCTCCTTATGATATACTGAATCAGTCAGGTTTAGGCATCTACAGACCAGATTTTTTAAAATATTAATTTTCTGTTTTTTTTTTTTTTTTTTTGGCTGGAAAGAATGGCAACTAAGGAGTCTGTGACTAGATGTAGGTTTTGTGTAATGTTTTGTGGTGAGTTTCTCATCAGTTGTTATTATTTGAAGATCTAAAAAATATATAACATGTTCGTTTTCAATTTCTAATGTGAATTTTATATCTTCATGTCTAAATAAAGGTAAATTTCTTGCGTGGTATTTTTTGATATCCCCTAGATATACATTCTACGAAGCCTCGTTTGGGCTCACTATTTGATGGAGAAAGGCTACCCTGGTGAGAGTATGGGACACACGTGACTCCTTTCACCCTCTTTTGCTTCAGCAACTTTAGCCCTACGTACTTGCACTCTCGCACCTGTTTGATATCTCTATCTGCGCTGATGGAGGGGTGTCTGGTCGAGCGACGAGACTGGCCTCAGATTGCCGCATCTCACTTCTATTGTTAAAGTTGACGTTTGGCCGGTGTTTTGTACCTAGAGAAATCAGTGCAGTGACTGAGTATGCGGATTGAAGCTATAGAAGAAAACTGGTGAGTTAAATCTTTTATGGTTTACTCACGGGGTACCTCTCTATATAGTCTAGATCTAATTATATAGTTAATTTTTATTGTAATGTAATTTGAGGGTTGCGCAACTCTACTGTCTCGCCAGTTGTTGTTGTGTGGGCACTACGCGAGGCCTGGAGCCCAGGCGATGATGTGATGCAGGGCTTATATATTTGGCGTTGGGATACTGTAGCTAGTCTATAACTGGGGTCCAGTATTCCTAAACAACATCTAGCACTGGTCATCATGGGGGGTCAGCTGCCCTGCCTAAACGACAGTGTGAGGGCGGTATGTTAATATGGTACCGCATCGCAGGACAGGTGACAAACGGCTCTTACGTAGAGAGTCGGTGCTTAGTTAACCTATTATTATCAAGAAATGGAAGGTACTCAGGTGCGCGTATATGTTTTATGTTACAGGTGGTTATGCGAGCTGGCTCCTACCCTCTCCTCAGATGCCTTCATTCCTTCATTAATTATTATTTGTAATAACTACTGTTAAGTTAGAATAAAAAGAATTTTGCATGTGGTATAACTTTTTTTATTACAAATGCGAAGACCCTCGACAGGGCTCCCAAATTTCTACCTTAACAAGCAGCCTCCCTTACCTAAAAACTCTTACATAGGGTGTTGACAAACTCATATAGTTTCGTAATAGTATCAGCCTTTATATATATTAAACTATCTTCTACATATTTTTTGATGAAGTCGATGTGGTCTTTAAATCTTTCATGAGTCCAATCACCTTATGGAACTAATAATCTCTCAAACTATTCTACCCCCACCTTCTGTTATCTTTTAATCATTCCATTTAATTTTTTTCGACTTATCATGGGAATACAAAAAACCTCAACTCACGCCTCCTCACGCAAGCTCACGTCCGATCACGTCCGAAAACTAATCAGCTTCAGAGTACCACCACCCCCACCCTCCTTCCAAATTTTAACTCGATCCGTCAACTTTTACTCAAGTTATCGCGCGAGAACCAGAAAACCTTGACACACGCCTCCTCACGCCAGATCACGTCCAAAAACTAATCAGCTTGAGAACTCACTACCCTAACCCTTCCTCCGAATTTGGTTTCAATTCGATCACTTCAACTTGAGTTATCACGCGAGAACGCGAAGAAAAAAAATAAAGAAATAAAGAAAGAAGCAAACAAACTAAGAAACTGAGCGAATGCAATAGCGAATTTACTTTAAAAGTAAAGTCCGCTAAAAAAGGAAAATATTTTAAAATGGTAGAAAATTTCAAGTTCAACAAAACAAATTATACCTCTCAGTGCATGGAGTATTTGAATCGGCTTCTTTGAAAGCACTGAATCGGCTAATGAATGACAATGTGACACTGCGTACCTAATACAACTGCATAGAGTGGACTCATAAGTCATAACCAACTTGGTTCAATGTTTAAATGCACTGAATTGGCTACTAACCGACTCTGTGTAATATTGGGGTACAGAGATGGCTAATAACTGATTTGGTGCAACATTTAAAGGGATTAAGTCCACTAATACCTAATAACGACTTCTTTTTTTAAGTACTTAGTCAGATTTTAAGTTTTAACCGACTCTGTATATACAACTACACGTGTTGGCTAATAACCAACTCAGGTTTAATGTTCAAAAAATGCATTAAGTAGCTATTAACCGACCATAAACATATAATGCAACTACGTAGAGTTGAACTAATATGAAAAGATAAATACATTCAACACATTGCACGCGCATCTATAGGGTAGCACTGATTGTTGGGACTGGTCACAGTAAGGCAGAGATGGAAAGCAAGCCAAAAGCCAAAAGCTAAAAGTGGAGAGTTTTTTACCTAAAAAGCAAAAGCTGAAAGGAAAAGCTAGAACGCACAAATAATTGAAAGCAAAAGCAAAAGTTTTATTTTTTCAGCTTTTGGAGTACTTATAAATTTTAAATTATCATTTTTTATATTCATTGATTATCTCGTTCTCTTCATGTCATGCCGTTTTCTGACGTTTCTGTGTGGCAGTAGTGTCTGTCTAGTGTGACCTGACCTCGTGACGTCGTGACTCGTGAGGGGTCGTGAGCTCAAGCTGTAGGGGAAAAGCCGAAAGTCCAAAGCGGAAAGCTAAAAGCTAATGATATTTGGCAGGGCTGCAAAACCGATTGGAACCGGAACCGAACCGGAACCAAGAACCGGTAGAACCGATAAAATTTTGGAACCGGAACCAAAACCAGAACCAATATTTTGAAATTTGTACTAAAGCTAGAACCGGAACCGGAACCAGAACCGGAACCGATATGAAAATATATTGGTTCTGGTTTTAGAAAAGTTTAATCTCTATTAATAAGATTAGAGTGCGCTAATAGCTGTATACTCTCTACCTATCGATAGTCAAAGGTTGTAGGTAACTGTTGTAGTGTTTCATTCTATAAATTACAATCTGTGATATCGTACATCTTCGCAAAATACTCTCTAAAATTGATAAAATTCAGGATCTTGGGGTTGTTTACAATTTATAAGACCATTTTGCAATAATATTATTTTTCAAATTTTGGTTTCAATACTCCCTCCTGATTATGCTTGTAAAATGGGGTATTTTGATAGGTCACACATGTTTTTTTTTTGGAACCGATAAGAACCGGAACCAGAACCGATATCATAGAACCAGAACCGGAACCAGAATCAAAACTGAAGTCATAGAACCGGAAACAAAACTAGAACCGGAAGCAATATTTGGGAACCAGAACCGGAACCAATATTTTTTCGGTTTTGCAGCCCTGATATTTGGGTTGAAAAGCAAAAGCCAAAAGCAAAAGCCGAAGTTTTATTTTTCAAGGTCAGAAGCTAAAGCTGAAAGCAAAAGTTTTATCCAGTGTTGTAGGAACGAACATATGTCTGTTCTTGTTCCTGTTCTTGTTCCTGGAAAGATCCAGTCATTTGATCCTGTTCCCAACTCGTTCTTATTCTCAATGTTTCAACTGTTCTCGTTCCGTTCTTCGTTCTTTTAATTCTTTACAATGTTGTTCTCGTTCTGTTCTTTGTTCTTTCAATTCTTTATGGTCTCGTTCTTGTTCGTTCTTCGTTCTGTTCTCGTTCTTCAACTTTTCTTTTGTTCTTTCTTTCTTTCTTTTTTTTTTGACAATGTGTTTACAGTTTATGTTGTTGTTGAAATTGAAAATTAATTAATTGAAGCTAATTAATGAATAAAAAAAAAAAGGATTTATATGGGTATACGCAGCATTTGTCCGCTTTTAGAAGTTTTTTATTTTCTCTTTCCCTTCATGATATCTATTAATTTTATGATAAATCATTAACTTTCAAAAGAACGAAGAACAACCCGAAATTACATCCGTTCTTGTTTTTGTTCTCGTTCCTCAGCATTTTACATTAGTTGGTTCTCGTTTCGTTCTTTGATCTTTCAGTTTGAAAATATTCTGTTCTCGTTCTGTTCTTTGCTCTTCATACATATCAGTTTTATGTTCTTGTTCTTGGTTCTGTTCCTTAGGAACAATGAAAATTCTCTGTTCTTGTTGTTCTTCGTTCTCGTTCTTGGGTTTGTTCCTACAACACTGGTTTTATCATACGGCTTTCCATCTCTGCCGTAAGGTCTATTGCTACCTTTTTATTCTCAAGAATAAGGCTCACTGGGTACCAAAGTAAAAAAGTAAACAAACAATATAACTATCAATGATTGATAATTGGAGTTATCATTACCAGGATTTTGAATAATTTATTGTTATATTTGTAATATTAATTGTTAAAATTATGAAAAAAATGTAGTATAATGTTTGTAATTTACCAAGTTAAGAATAAAGAAGTGAAGAATAAAGTAAAAACGTTAAAACAGTAGCATTACTTATGAAAATACTGAATCTGTAGTATATAATTCACAATAAAAATAGCTCCGGCCCTTTCGTTTAGCCATTGTTAAAAAAAGTTTATTGTAAATTAAAATAATTCTATTTAATTAATTGACAAAAACGTTTATTTTCACCCACGTATTGGGCATTTAGACTTTATGCGGACTGCCTACCTGCTGCTGTCTCTTATCACACTAGTGGGCAAAACATACCTTATTTATATGGAGACTTCATTATATTCACGTAAATTTTACAATTTTCACTACATTTCCATCCTCTTTTGTGCTAAATTTCAATATTTACAGTGGTGAATACTAGAGTAATAGTCAAAACGAATAATATTAATTTTATTTACGTAACGATCGCGAACGTCCAGTGTCAGTCCACCTGAAGAGTATAGGTACCGAAACTTTTGAAGTTTTTCGTGAAATAATATTCAGGAATCCTAATGAAGATTGAAAACAAACTTCAATACTTTTGCACAACATCACCACCTTAAATATTTACATTCACCACATAATAGTATAAAACTTGGCAAAAAATTAGAAAATATAATGCAACCACCATATAAATAAGTAAGTAACGTACTTATTTAAATTATATTCGCCCACTGGTGTGATAAGAGATAGGAGCAGGTAGATAATCCGCATAAAGTCTTGTTGACGATATGCTCTTAGACCATTTAGTATTTAACATAGACCGCGCTAACTAATGGAAAATCACGTTATCAGTGGCTCCAACATATGAGTGATTCTATAAGCGATTCAGTTCCAAACAAATTGAATTATCAGTGATTATCAAGATTTTTTTCCCAGGTTTTTCGGGGTTTTTATTTTATTAATGTTGAAAATGTGTTAAAATGAATTAATGAATATGATTTTTGAAACCTGCATTGCTTGTGGTGATCGAGATTCGACGATTTCAAGGTTTAAGTAAGTATTTATGGCTTTTATGCTTTATTTCGCAGTCAATGTGTTTTACATACCAGGGCTGTTAACAATAACTAAAACTCTTAACCTTAACTCAAACTGACTCGTATTTTCACGCATCAAGAATATAACTGAATTTAACTTTAACTATAAATCCCAACATATGTAACTGAATAAAACTTTAACTAATATTTTCAGTCCTTAAAACTGAATCAAACTTTAACTTAAACTTAAAAAAAAATCGTTTTGGTTAAAGTCTCAAGCAAATTTCCAATTTTCCAATTTTGAACGAACATTCAGCGACTTGAGGTTCATTTTAGGTCCTTTGCGATACAGTCTCAAAGGGTCTATTAATTTATTAATGATCTTTTGTTACTGCGAAATAATTATAGGTAGTTTTGAAAATTAAAATTTTAAATGTGAAATTTAAAATTAAATTTATTTTATATTTTTATAAATGCTTGATTTATTGAATTTGGAAACTCTTATGCCTTATTTCATCTTTTCATCGTACATAAAAAGCGGATATGATATAATTAATAGGTAACCACATTATTTCATTATAACTTCAACTTCTTCAACTATTTTAAAAGAAGAATTAAACTTTAACTAACTTTAACTTTAACTTTTTCAACTATAAAGAAGAATTTAACTTTAACCTTAACTCTAAACTTTTATTTTATTTAAGTTAAAACTAGTTTACTTCAACTTTAACTATAACTTAAACTTTAAGTGAAAGGAATAAAACTGCTAACTTTAACTCTTATTTTTGTTTTGAAAGACTAAAACTTTAACTGAATTTAACTAATATACGTTTAAGTTAACAGCCCTGTTACATACTTCCTAAAGAAAAAGATGCGAGGGAAAGATGGCTTAGGAATTGTGATGTACTGCCACCATACGAATTCTCAAAATCTGCAAAAATATGTGCCCTGCACTTTGCAGAAGAGGCATTCTCTACCCCGAAAACAGAAACAGTTCGTCGAAGAAGGTTACGGAAGAATGCAGAACCCAGTTTTCGAGTAGAGTTTGCATGGTATTTCTTTATTTAGTTGAAAGAGAACGCAATGTGTTAGTGATTTCTAAAGTCCAAAAAAAATTTTAATTCAAGTCAAATGAGATCTTTTGAAAACATATGAGTGAAAAAAGAAATACCATACAAACTCTACTCGAAAACTGGGTTCTGCATTCTTCCGTAATCTTCTTCGATGAACTGTTTCAACGTGATAGAAATCACTGAGTCATAGGAAAAATTATTTTTTTACACATAATAGAGTAATTTGTTAAAAGAATTACGAAAAGAATTATTTAAAAAGTTAATAATCACGTATTCATTTCATATAGCTAATAAAATTATTGATAAATTGTGTTTGTTTGGAACTGAATCGCTTATAGAATCACCCATATGTTGGGACCAGGTTCTTATCAGTTAGAGCGGTCTATGTTAATACTAAATGGTCTAAGGATATGCTAATAAACAGTAATACCAACTTCGCTAATTTTCAGTTTAATTCATTTTTCCGTTGCTATTAGCGGCAACCCTTTTTGCGACATTCTTTTGAATACAATTGTATGCACGATAACGTTTTTTTTCTGATCTCGTGTGCATTAAGATTTTACGTTGTAAAATAATTAAAATAACAATATATCATTATGTAACAATAATATATTTTCGTGCTAATTCATTCCATATACGAAAAAGTTATCATGGTAGCAGAGCGTAGTTGTAATCCTAAAATATGAATCGTCGAAATACCACTAAACAGTCATCCAGCTCAGATGCCTTTGAACTACCGGCTGAGAAAATATTCGCTCCGTCGAATTCCAGCGAATCCGTATTTTCTGCTCACATACCGTGCGCGCAAATAATTACTTACACGCCAGCGCAAAAATGTATTAAGATCAATTTTTCAATATTTAAAAAATAATATCACACGTTTTAAAATGGTCTTTTATCCCAGTTTCTAATTTATTTATGTTACTAAATTATTTAAAAATATAAATAAACCATAAATTTACTCTTATAACATTTATTTCAAAATTGCATGATTTAGTTTTGGAACATTTTTGCACTGGTGTGTAAGTAATTACTTGCGCGCACGGTATTCAAAGGTGACCATTATGAGCAATAGAAGACTCGTTTAAAAGTGAAGCTCGCTGCGCATATTCTCAAAAATACGCTCGAGCCTGTGGATGAAAAGAAACGTGATTCGGTTCCACGTAAACAGGAAATGCTTGCCCTGGATACAATCCTGAATCACCTCGATGATACAATATTGCGAGAACTTGGCGACTTCAAGTCCCTGGCCGATGTGATGGCAAAATTGGATGCAAAGTATGAAACAACGAATGTAAATCGCATCGTAGCATTACGTACACGTTTACAGGCACTGAAATTAACAAAAGGCGTTGCGCTCAAAACCTTCCTCACCAAATTTCAATCCTTATGCAACGATTTAATTGCTCAAGGTGAGAAAATGAGCGAAGCCAAACAGATTTCGTGGTTATTATCATCACTACCGCACTCCTATTCTAGCGTTCGCACAGCTGCCTCCGCCCTTGCAGAAGCTCATCTTTTAACCCTCCAAGGAGTTAAAAATCTGATTATTGGAGAAGAAACTCAACAACAAGTTGACCGTATCCAATCGACACCGTTATCATCAACACCACGTCACTCAGCACTCCTAAGCAACCAAAAAGCTGAATCTAAACGACCACCTCACCCGAAAGGTACGCCTCAATCTAAAATTAATGGTATCAGGTGTTATAGATGTAACGAAAACGGCCATATCAGAAGGAATTGTCCAAAATACGGTGACGACTCACCAACGCCACGTAAGACAAAAAATGCAAACACCAACGTATCAACATCAACTCCGGAATCTAAACTAAATTCTGCGTTATGTTCAATAATATCTGAACACGACTCATCAACTCCACGTTTTGAGGCGCTAATGGCAAATGATGAATCAGAATTAGCGGTAAACGGTAAACCTTTCTCACCAGCTAAACAATAATGTTTGTTTCATTTTAGACTCTGGCGCGACCAATCATATGGTCAATGATAAATCGTATTTACGCAATCTTCGAGTTTTCGATGTTCCAAAGCGCGTTTGCTGTGCTAAACGAGGTATGTACCTACTCGCTTATGCTATGGGTGATATGTACATACTCACCGAAAACTCTTCTGTAACGCGAAAGATGACCGAAGTCCTATATGCTCCTGATGTATCTGCGAATCTCATGTCGACTAAATCGCTTATTCGAAATGGTTGTGGTATCCGCATGGAAGATAATGCGCTAATTATATACCAAAAGCGTACCCAAAAAATGCTGTTGACTGGAGATACAAATCGCTCTCTACCTACTATTTGTATCAAATGTGATATGAACCTCTACCCGCCAAGCGACGTTACTGCTTTAGTAACTAATATCGAAGCCAGTGAAACATGTGCTCTATGGCATCAACATATGGGCCATTGCTCAAACGAGTATTTCCGTAAAGCTGTTAGTTCGTGCAAAGGAGTCCCAAATGCGTGCTTACATATAGATATTAAAGCTGAAACATGTTCCATTTGTTGCCAAGCGAAGCAACACCGAAACTCACTGCATCATACGCGTCATCGTGCCTCCCGCCCATTGGAGATCATCCATATTGACATTATTGGAAAATTAATTCCCTCCGTTCATCTAGAAATGTACATTGTGAGTTTCTGTGATGATTTCACTCATTATGTGGTAACGTGGGCACTTCAAAATAAATCTCAAACAGCAGGAAAATTTGAAGAATATGTTCGACTCGCTGCTGCTAAATTTAACTCAAAGGTTGCAAAAATACGCTGCGACAACGCCCGCGAATTTGTACTAGGCAACATGCGTGACTTCTGTGTGCGCAAAGGAATTGCAATTGAAAACTCCGAACCATTTGTGCACGAGCACAATGGAACAGCGGAAAGGTGGAACCAGACTTTGATGGAGAAAACCAGAGCCTTGCTATATCAAGCTGAAATGCCCCTTGATGTGTGGTCGTTTGCAATGTATGCTGCCACATACATACTGAATCGGCAACCAACCACTGTCCTTCAATGGAAAACGCCTTACTAACTCTGGAATGGTACTAAACCCAATCTAAAATTTTTAAAAACCTTCGGCTGTGTTGCACATACTTTGGTACCGTACGAAAAGCGAAACAAAATGGAGCCAAAATCTGTCGATCTTATTCTAGTAGGATATGGTTCTACCGGATACCTCCTGTATGATCCCAATACCAAACAAACCGTACAGTCTCCTCACATCTTAGCAGATGAATCAACCAATTGGACTACACTATTTCCAGTCCAAAACGATCCTAACGTCGATATCATTGAAATTTTTGACTTCAGCGATGATAGTGAAGAAGCTTTATTAACTCACTCTGAAGTGTCATACTACGATGCTGTTCATGGACCAGATGCTGAAAAGTGGCGCGAAGCCATCTAGGAAGAGCTCCAGGCGCATAAATTAAATGGAACTTGGACACCTATAAAACGTACTCCTGAGGACAAACCAATCAAAACTGGTTGGATTTTCCGCACAAAAGTCAGCAATGGAATTACAAAATTCAAAGCGCGCTTATGTGTCAAAGGTTTCATGGATAAAAATGTCTACGCAATCTCCGAAACATACGCTCCCATTGCCAATTTCAGCACCGTACGAGGAATCTTAGCTATAGCAAATAAATTTAATTGGCAACTCCACCAAATCAACGTGAAAAACGCTTTCCTCAATGGTTATATACGCGATCGAATCACCTTGGAGATTCCCGATGGTGTCTTTGATGTGCCTCCAAATCACGTTCTCTTGCTTCAAAAAGCTCTCTACGGTCTTCGCACGTCACCTAAGGTTTGGAATGATGCATTAAATGATGCGCTTGCTACAATTGGACTGCACCAGTCACCTGCTGATTCATGCGTATACATCATGCCGCCTAATAAATGCATTCTGATAAGCCATGTCGATGATATGATTCTCACTGGGAGTGACAATCATCAAATCGAGAAAATCATCAACGCGCTCAAAAACCAATTTCGACTCACTGATTTAGGCGAACCAAAAAAATACTTGGGTGTAACAATTATTCGAAATTACCCAGACAAGATAATCGAGATCAATCAGAAAGAATATATCAACGAGGTACTCAACAAATTTGGTCTCAACGAATGCAATGCAATAAGCACGCCAATGGACCCAAAAACAAAAATCACCAATCCTATAGCAGATCAAAAAACGGAACATAATTTTCGGAAACTTATTGGATGCCTTCAATACATCACTTCGTGTACGCGACCCGACATTGCATTCAGTGTGAATTACTTGAGTCGTTTCCAGCATCTTGCCAATACTGAACTGTTCCAAATGGCGAAGCGGATCCTGCGTTATTTAAAAGGTACCGCAAATCATGGACTTATTTTTACTGCGTCCAGCGATGAAATCATCGAAATATACTGCGACTCTGATTTTGCTGGCGACCTCAGTGATCGAAAATCTACCAGTGGAGTGTTAACAAAGCTGTTTGGTGATACTGTAAATTGGCTTTTGAAAAAACAGTCAAGCGTTGCTACGAGCTCTGCAGAATCAGAATATATTGCCCTCAGGGCTGCTGCAACAGAAGCTCGAACATGGAACAACATTTTAAGAGGCATGAACATCATACAACAGAACCCTGTGCCTATTTTCTGCGACAGCTCCGCAGCGATTGCTATTGCTACAACCTCTGAGTCAAAGCGTACTCAACACATCGATGTCTCGTATCACAACGTTCGCGATGCGGCCAAGAAGGGTGAAATATCAATTAAGATAGTCCCATCAGAATGCCAGCTTGCTGACATGCTTACAAAATCACTCCCGCGACCTTGTCTAGAAAAACTGAGACACTTCTGCTCAATTTAGACCAAGGAGGAGGATCCTTGATCTCATATTATGGATAATATTTTTCGTTTATAGTTATGCGTATTTTTTTTTATTGTTTATCTCATTTTGGTATTCTGTTTAGGGGCAGGGTTGACGATATGCTAATAAACAGTAATACCAACTTCGCTAATTTTCAGTTTAATTCATTTTTCCGTTGCTATTAGCGGCAACCCTTTTTGCGACATTCTTTTGAATACAATTGTATGCACGATAACGTTTTTTTTCTGATCTCGTGTGCATTAAGATTTTACGTTGTAAAACAATTAAAATAACAATATATCATTATGTAACAATAATATATTTTCGTGCTAATTCATTCCATATACGAAAAAGTTATCAAGTCTAAATGCCCAATAAGAAACTCATAAAAGGCGGGAATCTTGATACGCTTCTGATAATACACACTTATGTTGGGTTTGTTTACTTTTTCACTCCAGTGAGCCTTATTCTCGAGAATAAAAAGGTAGCAATAGACCTTACGGTGACCGGTCCCAACAATCAGTGCTACCCTATACATGCGCGTGCAATGTGTTGAATGTATTTATCTTTTCATATTAGTTCAACTCTACGTAGTTGCATTATATGTATACGGTCGGTTAATAGCCTACTTAATGCATTTTTTGAACATTAAACCTGAGTTGGTTATTAGCCAACACGTGTAATTGTATATACAGAGTTGGTTAAAACTTAAAATCTGACTAAGTACTTAAAAAAAAAGTCGTTATTAGGTATTAGTGGACTTAATGCCTTCAAATGTTGCACCAAGTCGGTTATTAGCCATTTCTGTACAGCACTATTACACAGAGTCGGTTAGTAGCCAATTCAGTGCATTTAAACATTGAACCAAGTTGGTTATGACTTATGAGCCCACTCTATGCCGTTGTATTGGGTACACAGTGTCATATGTCATTCATTAGCCGATTCAGTGCTTTCAAAGAAGTCGATTATTAGGCGAAGAAGCCGATTCAAATACTCCATGCACTGAGAGCTATAATTTGTTTTATTGAACTTGAAATTTTCTACCATTTTAAAATATTTTACATTTTTTTACTTCCATACAACTTATAAGTTACAATAAGTGCAATTTCTATTTTAAATTAGCTGGTCCAAGGTTGTACTGAATATATATTTTTTTCAATATTTTTGCCATGATCTACTCATTCTTACAAGTATTATGAATGATATGCAGCACGCCATGAGAATATGTAAGAATATTCTCTTCAAGACTCAAAGAATATTCTAGAATATTCTCAAAAATGCAAAAATATATTCTTTTTTGAGAATATTCTCATCCCATCCCTACTACTAACCGACTCTGTGTAATAGATTAATAGTACTATACGTTGTCGAATTATTTCTCGGCCAAAGATTACTGCTGGATTTACAAAATGGAAAAAACTGAAAGATACCCTTTGCTTTCAAGTCTCAACCCCAACTTGATAAAAAATAAGAAATATATTACTTCTTTAATTTTGCAAAAATTATTTTCATATTTTTACAATTACAAAAAATGGAACGTAAACCTAATCATTACTAAAAAAAGAAATCGGAAAAAGAAAGCCTCTACGCTTCGTTCTTCAAACCCTGAACTTGATATTAAATAAAATATAATGAAATTGACACATTTTGTATTTTCAATGTTGAACGCACTGCGTTACAATCCGAGCGACCAGGTCGCGCAACTGGTCCAGGTTACTTTTTTTTTCTCGAGACTTGGTAAAAATCTTTTCACTCTGGTACCTTATAGACAAGGCAACGCAGAATATGCGCTAAAAACAGTGAAATATGCGCATATTTTATGCGCTAAAAAGAGGTAAAATATGCGCTCAATATTCCCTAAAAAAGGGAAATATGCGAAAATATTCCCATACAATATGGGTATTAATATAGAGGATTTTTGAAACAGTTCTGTAAAATTGTAATATCTATACAATTATAACCAGGTAGAAAATAAATATCACAAATTCGTAGCACAGCTTAAAATAACAACAAAGATTGTTCACTCTGTAAACCACAGAATAAAAGTTTCAAATAGGAAATTTATATGTTCAATTTTTTTTCAAGATTTTTTTTTTTTTAAAGAACAGAAAATTTTTGATCTTGGTAAATGTAGAAAATTAATCGATAATCGAAATATTCCCGAAAAAGAGCCAAATTTAAAGAAAAGCAACAAAATATTCTCAAATATTCCCTAAAAAAGTCATTTTATGCGAAAATGCGAGATTTTTACCAAAATATGCGAAAATATGCGCTAACATGTTAGGCTTATTTTAATGTGGATGTAGAATGTTCCAATTCGTAAAGAAATTATCGATATGCTCAATAATCTACAACCAGGTCGATGTGGCATGCCTCAGCCTTGTCCTCCAGGGAAAGGGTGTAAAATGTTGGGCTGTGAGTGTGGGATAGATCCGTCGTTTCTCCCACCACGTGGATGCTGGATGCTGCGAGATCAACCTCGGGGGGAAAGGGAGAGTAGTGTGAGTGCAGTGAGTATGACTCCAGCCGATCTCACCACCATTCTTGCCGCAGCCTCCAGTGCTGCCTCTCGAAGAAATTTAAAAAACCTGCCAGTATGTGATCGTAGTAACAGATTGCACCCACACCAGTTTCTGCGCCTTTTTGGGAATGCAGTTCGAGTGCGTGGTTTGGGAGAAATTGATAAACTGGACGCTTTCATTGGGGCGGTAAAGATTTAAAATCCCTCATGGCTGAGGAGGTATCCTGAGTGCAGGGATTGCGAAGCACTAAGGGAGACTTTTATCGATATATTTTGGTCAGCGTTAGCCCAACTTGAGGTGCACGACCACTGGACCCAACTTTCGTTTGCACAGACCCCACTCAGCGAGATTATCGATCAAATCGAATTATGGGAAGACACCTTAGCTGAGATGACCGCTTATACCTTCGATAGACGAAAATTGGTACACATCGTTAAGCGGAAGCTGCCTCATGATATGATGTGCTTTGTCCAGTACCAGGACTTTTCCGCCATGGAGAGTCTCAAATTGGGAATCACAAAATATATCAGAAATGTGATGGGAGATATCACCATTGATGGTGGAAGGTCCGCCCTTGTCTCCACCACTGCTGGTGCAGTATCGGTTGTTCCATCGGTGGTGCACCCAAGCTCCACGAGAGCGGTCTTGGGTAGTGTTTTTGGTCCCGAGGGGATAGAAATAGTGAGGGGTCATTTTCTCATCGAAGTGGAGGCTGGGATACCATTTACTATGGTGGGTCAAATGCCAGAGTACGATCTGATGATGGAAGAGGAGAGGGAAATTTTCAAAGGTGGACTAGTGGTACTGTTTTTATTTGTATGTACCAAGTTTCTTCCCCAACGGGGCTAACCTCTCGCTTTATTGAGCAGGGGATTGATGGGAGTCCGCCAGATAACGGAAATTTTCGCAATAATTTCCGTAATAGTGGCCGTGGTCGAGTACGCGGAGGAAATAATGGAGGATGTCGACTTGAATATTCTAATGGCGGTTATAGACGATCTAATGCCGGGAACAGTGCTTCTGGTGCCTTCTCTCATACAACATCTGATTTTGTTGGTGGTGGTTCGAGTGGTGTGCCATCTGGTGGACAAACTAGGCAGCAC
The DNA here is from genome assembly GCA_009761765.1 of Phenacoccus solenopsis. Lineage (NCBI taxonomy): Eukaryota > Metazoa > Arthropoda > Insecta > Hemiptera > Pseudococcidae > Phenacoccus > Phenacoccus solenopsis. The sequence goes on along the minus strand of VFXL01000305.1, from coordinate 69,774 downwards.
AGTGATGAATGGAATAACGGACGAAGAGAAGACCTTACCCACTCATCGGTGGTTGTACAGCCTTATATGGTGCGCCACGCCCCTGCAAGTATGACCAAGGCTGTTGGGGGTTTGTGGGAAAATCGAGGTTCTCCTGATGTTCATGCAGTGCCGGAGGAGCCTAGAACTGTCTACAACGCGCCACTACGCGAAGTGGTGGATACGGTAGGGCCTGGCGGCAGAGACACACGGATGAGACCATCACCAGATATGGTTATCTCAAGTTTACCTCCTGGAATAGGAATTCACCCAGCAATATCTGCATTACAGGGCACACTAAATGGAGGGGAAACTAATGTTACAGATAATTCAGCGCTCATTACTGTCCAACAGAATCCTACTCGTTTGTCTGATTGGGAGATTTCTCAGGTCGTGAGTCGTCTTCCATCTGCATTTGTTGACACGGGTGAGTGCACTACTTTCTTCGCAGCTGAACTAATTGAAAATCCTATAAAGATGGTGAGTTCTGAGGGGTTAATAAGTGAGGAGTCTGAGTCTGTCGGTATGGGGAGGCCCCATCTGCCGCCTGGAATAGAGGTGCATCCAGTAGTGAGCACGTATACACGTGCCATACAGGGCAATATCGCAAATGGTCATTTGCCAAATCAGAGCATCAGTGGTTCTGAGAATGTCTCAAAGGTAGTTGAGAGTAGGTATGGGAAAGTGAAGTAGCTGAAGAAATTCGAGAGGTAACGGATTCAGATGAGGAAGAGTCAAGTGCAGTGATTACAACTGAGGCGATAATCCACGTCATTTTTTTTTTACAAAGCATAGTCCTGAAACTTTGTAGGCACACTGTTAAGTAATTATAATCACTATAAGAAGTACGCGTGTATGTAGAAATACTGAAAGTAAATAGGTATTGTAAGTTGAGAGAAGTTAAAATTTAGTAAGTGACTATTTTTTTTTCTTCTTCAAAAATTAAACTAACGTGAAATTGTAGATAAGGCCATAGTAGTCTAAGGTTCATTTTTCATCCTTATTGAAAAATTTTTTTAAATATGTTAGATAATAAGATATCTTCTGACAAAATGAATTTTAAAAAGGTGTATACCACATATTTATCAGCATGTAGCAATCATTATTTAAAAGTTTATTTGAAAACAATTCCATTATTTCCTGGGTGAGTACCAACGATAAAAAGGCTATTATTAGTGAGAACTATAGAAGCACCAAATACACACATTTAGATTTTAATTTCTCGACCTCGCTATACTGGGTGACTACTTGATTCCAGCATCGTAAGCGCAAAAACCTTTCCTTCACAGAAATAAATTATATATTTGAATGATATTAGCAAGAATAAGTTGCATATAGAAAATTTATTCAGTGCTTAAAAGTGTCTATCAATAAAATGCAAAATTTTAAATTATACTTTCGTTGTCAAAAATATACATAAATGAATTGAATTTATTCACTTTTAGCTAATTGTGTTGCTTGTGTGCTCGAATTAAGCAATCGCCCGGTATCAACTCTTGCAGTAAGCAATAAAGAAAATGATACAAGCACTAACGAAGCACGAAGGATGGGCACAATTTCAACACCCAGCCCACACTGAGGGAAGGAGGAGGGGGAAGCAAAACTCAAAGTTGACTGTTCATCGACAATACATTATTATAAGATCATTATAATTCTGTTATTCAGGAAAACTTCAAGTGTTTATTTATAATGGCATCACTTACTTTTTAAAAAAAGCGATTAATAAATCAGCAGTTATGAAGTAAGGTAAACTGATGACTGATACAAGTTTCATGCTTCTGTACCTAAACAACCAACTAGCAAATTCTTTATTCGCAATCTCTATTGATTTCTCAAAGTTTTTCAACACGGGCTCTGGTAGTTTGGAAATAGATGCCTCCTAAAACGTGATCATTATTCATTTTTTGCAAGTTTTAACCTCAATAAAAGTTTCATATCACAACATTAACATGCCACAAGTATATTACCATAATACAGAATCTGATTTCATTTTGAAGATTTAAAGAGGTAGGTTTAACTTATTATGTATGGTATCGTAACGATTTATGATAACATCAATACCATGAAATATTTCATTGGGTGTTACGACTAATTTTTTTAAGTAGGACTTCGTCGTAAGGGTGTTTTAATTTGTTTTACCATTCTTATATTGATGAATGAGCAGAACTGTAAGGGAGATCGGGGCGATCTGTCACATTTTTTACTAATTATTTTTCATATGGCCAACTATCAAAGCTAGAGCATTGGTTTTTGGATATGTTTTAGTTATAAGGTGAAAATTTCACTTACATAGCATTATTTTCCAATTTTTGATGAATTTTAGAAAAAAAATTATTTTGTGACATTTTGCCCCTACTACGGGGTGAAATATCACAGGGTATGGGGTAAAATGTCACATCTATTTTCAATGTAAAAAATTGAAATCTGTAATGAAATAAGGTCTCAAAGTGAAAAAAAAGAATTGAAGAAGAATAGCACTGAAAAATTGAAAAATTTTAGGTATCTTACCACCAAAACAATGACTAGAAACCTTAGGAAATAATGTAAACCAGAAATAGTTTCAAATTTCAAAAAAACTGGTAAACTCTTGAAATAAAAAAATAGAAAAAAATCATAAGAAACTCTGCAAAATGAAATAAATTCGAAATTGACACTTGAAAATCGGTAAAATCTTAAATTATATAAAAAAAAAGATGAACAACTGTGTGAAATAATACAAACCAGAAATTAGCAACGAAAAATTGGTAAGATCAACAGCTTTGAGAAATAAAATATTTAAATCAGAAATTGGCTACAAAAAATCGGTAAATTCCTAAATTAAAAAAAAAAAAAAACAAAAAAAAAACAATCACTGAAACTTTGGAGCATGAAATACACTAAAAAATTTGCTCCTGTTTGTATGATTTGTTTTACTTCTACTAGAATGAGCTTTTATCAATTAACGCTTTTTTGTTTTCCGTACGTATTGTCGGACCATCCTAGTAGCTGAAAAAATCAATCGATGATAAATTTCTGGTATTAATTGAAAATTTATTTTGAGACACATCGCCCCGAGATTTTTGTGACATTTCACCCCACTATGTTCATAACTCGTTTTCGAGACAAACGTTAAATTTTTTAAATGTTGAACCCGATTTTTGATGATCTTATATTATTTTTATTGTTTAGAATCCCTTAAAGAATAAAAAAAACCAACCTACCACTACTCATGTCGAATTGTTCAAAAGTAATTCCATCTCTTTTACTCAAAAATATTGGAGGTAAAATCCTTTCAATTCTGATATCGCGAAGGCTACGTCATCTAGGTAATTGAGCATATAGCCAACCATAGCTGGAATTTTTACCTATGTATTGCACTATTCACCTTTAGGGAGCTCTACATACAGAACTTGTGATAAGCGTTGTGACATTTCACCCCTGTGACATCCCCGGTCCCCCTTACCTTGATTTCAAGAGCAATGAATTTAATAGAAAATTGACATCAATACAGAAGGGAATTTGTGTTTTAGGTAATTTGATTAGCCCGAAAATTTTTGGTCTCGACAATTAGTTCGGATAATTACAGGGCTGGAAATATCGTAAGCGAAAAAAAAAACAAAAAACAAAACAAAAAAAAAGAAAATCGAAAAACCGCTAGTACCGAAAAAAAAAATTATATAATTACTTCGTGAAACCATAACAAAAACCTACATCAAAACTAAAAAAATGATGATTTCGGTGTTCAATAGTTCATTTTCATTATATTTTGTAAAGAAAAAATACAAGAATGCATGAAACGAAATGAATAAATGAGGGTATAAGTAAACGAATAAAGGAATAAACATGCTCAATAGTATGAAAATATAAAAAACAAATTATTTCACTTACGTACTTACAATCATAATGGTCGTTGACGATAAGATTACCTATTTCTGAAAAAAAATTTCATCATCATTGTATTCATTTCACATCAGCTTTCAGCTGCTTTAAAATTTCAAATATCAAAATACCATCAGTTATGACTGAAACTAATTTAAATAAATGAACAAAATCAAAAATGATAAAACTGAAAAATGGGGACCTTTAAAACCGAAAAAGTACTGGTAACCAAAAACTGAAAACCGTTACGGAAATAAAAAAAAATTCAATAGTAAAGAACTGGTAAAAAACCGAAAACCAAAACCATAACTGTTATCAAAATGGGTTTCCAGCCCTGGATAATTGACGCTCTACTGTATTAAAAATTTTACTCATGCTCGCCACAGTATTACCTTAATATGATGAACGCATTCTTCACATTGAGGATCGTAGATTTCGTACTGCTCATTTTTCTTTTTATACTTGGAGACTGTTGGTAGCGTAATAGTCCTCTGCACTGTCAAACATCTTGTGCAACTTATCATATTGTTCCGTTGTAAAAATTTAAGAGCGTCGTCAAAGCCTTGTTTACACATTTGTGATAGAATCTGTGATACATGAATCACACCTCTAAAATCTGCATACACTTATATGAAGGAAAAAATAAGATCTTAAATACAATTAAGTGTATTTACCTCTGGACTCGGAGGAAACAAGATTCTGGCAAACCTATAAATATTAGGTTTTGATACTTCTACGCTGGTATTGCATAAATTTATCTATCAACAAAAAACAATAAGATAATAATATAAAAAGAAACTTAAGGGTATATTTTACATATCTACACGGTCCTTTTTTTTGGTATAGTATAACTAAACTTCGTAGGCACTATGTGTCATCTATAGAGACCGGATTTTTATGGATTCAAAACTTCGAATTATGCACATAAAATATGCGCAAATAACGCCTGAAATATGACGTCAATATGCATTTATAAACTGAAATATGCTGAATATGCAAAATCGATATGGTATCATTTGAAAGCATTTTTCAACGAGAATAATGTGAATATCTTTTTTTTTTCAATATTTTCTGTTTACGTTCAAAGAAATGAACAAAACTGCAACAAAAATTTCAAACATCGTATTGTTGTTATTAAAACAAGCTATATATAATCAAGTGCATACAAAGGTTTTGAATTAGTACCTTTCGTCGTTTCTGTCTATGAGTACGTTCTTATAAACGCTGAATAACTTCTCCACTTCACAGGATGTTTTTTTTTCAGTTAAAAAATTGGAAAAGTGAAATTTTGATCTTTTTTTTTTTAATTTTGAAAATTGAAGCAAATAGCCAAAATATGACGAAATATGCGCTTGAAACTTTTGAAATATGTCATTTTATGTATTTATACCAAAAATATGCAAAATATGCACAAACAAATTGGGTTCATTTTACTCCAAATATTATGAAGCGCGAAGATCTGACCGATATGCGCTATCATCTATCGCATATCAAAACATGACGTTTCATAAAAATCTGGTCTCTAGTTACCTATATGTGAACAAAAATTGATAACGCTAAAAAAGTGGCATTTTTGAGAGTAAAATTCTCCGTGAGTTTCTAATGAAAACTTTTGAAATTTAAAAATGAAGAAGATAAGACACTTCTCTTTGATTTGTTCAGAACGCAAAATTCAGATTCCAATTTATAAGAAAGTTATAAGCTGTGAAATATGGCCTCCTCAAAAGCCAATTTATTTTTACGTTTTTCTCGACAAATAATCACTTAAGGGCATACTTCATGTTTACATTTTGATGAGACGTTTTTCAACGAACTTGTGCGATTTTAGTGATCGTTCAAGATCTGAATACACTAAAGTATTGAACTTATAGAGAACGATTTCCACCAATTCCAACAAAAATTTCCAATTTTTGATCAGTTTTCTCTTGATGAAATTCAACTTTTTTCCAATTTCTTTTTTTAAATGCCTTCTTTAGAATTAGATTAACACCTGTATTTCAACGAATTTTCGATACGTCATTTCTAAATGCATGTCTCGTCGCAGCGTCGCTACAAAGGATGAAATTGGCGGAACCAGCACACGTATTTATAGAGCCCTAATGTGAACAGAGTATACGGTGCGCGCAATTGATTCCTTACACGTCAACGCAAAAATCGGATAAAACTCGTTTTACATTCGAAATCAATATTAACCCTATGGTACGGTAGATGAAGGCTAAATAGCGACGATACAGGGAAAAAATTGTTGTAGAAGTTTTTTTTAGCTTAATCCATTGAAGAAAGTGTACTGAACAACATATCGAAAATCCGATGAAATCCGCTCACCTAACCCCCCTTTTTCAGCACCTTTGCTTATTGAGATGATTCATGTAAAAGTAAAAAAATCCCTTCAACGAAATTAATTCCAAAAGTAAATCTACAACAGCAACTTTAAAAAAAATTAAGTAATTTTTAACTTCAGTCCCTCTATACATTGAATTGTTTCCAAGATATTATCAAAAAACGATTCCAGCTCCAGATTTAGAGTGATAGAAATTTAACGTACAATTGGCTATTTTTTATGTATTGTTCATCCATGATAGTACATGGGTATATGGCCAGAAAATCAAATACGTAAGTATGGGTAGGTAAACGTGTGTGAGGAGGAGGGTGGGGGGAAGAAGTACAAAGATTGAAAATTACCTATGCTACAAAGAAATACGTTTTCATCAATTCAGTATACCTAATTTGAACAATTTGTAGTAAATATGTGAAAAAAATGCAGTTTTCCAACGTTTGACGACCCAAATTTACAGTTAAAAATTAAAATTCGGTATTTTGAATATAATATTCGTATTCAGGATGAAATTTTAATACTTTTTGACACTGTAGTGTATCAATAGAGGGCGCTTCGATGCAAATTGCGTCATCTTTTTATCCTCCTTCCATTTTGTTTTTTTAGTATAATATATCTATCATATCGTATGTTATTATATTACTTCTGATTACTGCTTACTATTTCTTATGTTTTAAATCTCAAATATAATCGCTATTAAAACGCAGTTTAAAGTGATTTCGTCGATATGAATATAACAATTTGGCGACGAGTAATAACAGTGAAACGTTTAAACATTATGTTAAATGGAAAAGTGTAACCAAAATCAAGAATCAAACCCAGGTATCATGGATGCCGACCAGTTAACGAAATTGCTCACCGCACTGCAACGACAAAATGAAGAATCAACGAAAAAACTCATTAATGAAGTTATCAAAAATCTAAACCCAGCATCAACTATCAGTAGCGGAAATCAAAACAGCTTATCTTCATCAAAGTTCGAGCAATTTAACGGTAAAATCGAAACGTTTACATCATATATCGAACGTTTTGAAAATCATGCGAGTTATATCAATTTGAAAGACGATCAAAAAAAGGCTCAACTACTCTGCGAATCAATCGGGGCCGAACATTACAACAACTTAGCAGCTGTTTTGGGACCTGATCAATCGATAAGCAAATTATCATACCAGGTATTAGTTGAAAACTTAACAAACTTACTCCAATCGAAAAAAAGTACGATATTGGCCCAACATCAATTCTTACAACAATATTAAGCAGAAGGCCAAACATTAACGGAATATGTCGCTCAACTTCAAAAAAGTTCAATAGAATGCGACTTCCACATCAAGTGTAGTTGTGAACAACCAAAAACAATATCAATCTCCGATATATTCCTACGTACCCAATTTATTCGTGGTATACGCGATAATTGGATAAGACTACAGTTACTTCAATCTAGTGAAACTGATTTCAAAGCTATCTACAAAACAGCAGTAGCACTAGAGGCATCAAAAGTAGAATCAAAAGAAATTTCGAACTCTGCGAAACCAAATATCGAACAACCAGCCCAAGTAAACAAAATCTACGAAAATAACAAACAGAAATTCGGAAGAAGCAGTAGACGAGACAACCGCGATAAGAACCAGTCGAATACAAATGTGAAACCAGCTCAGCGTAATCGAAGCTACTCGAAACCTCGTAACAATCAACATCAAGAAACAACACAAAAGAAGAAAATTGATTTTCAAAAACTTGGCATCAACAACCATTGCTTACGATGTGGTTACACAAATCACTTGGTAAGAGAATGTAAATTTCCACCGCAAAAATTCAAATGCGAATCTTGTTCCCGTACCGGTCACGTAAAAAAGGTATGCATCAATACTCTTATCAAAAATCAAAATGCTCCGGGAAAAAGCAATGTAAACTATATCGCATCAGATGACGACGAAAATATTTACTCGATTTATTCTATCGACGAAGGTGAAGATAAAATTATCATTCCATTATTGATAAATAACACTAAATGTTCTCTTGAATGCGATACCGGTAGCAAGAAAACAATCGTTTCGTTAGATTACTTTAAAAAGCACCATTTTGACATGCCATTACAACGTGATGACACAGTATTTCGTGATTATACGCAAACGATATTCAAACCCTTAGGGTATTGTACAGTACATGTAAAATATAAATCCAACGAAATTACTGGGAAAATGTATGTCACAGATCAGTCACCAATATCAGTCATCGGCCGAGATTGGTTATTTCCGCTCAAATTAATCAATATCGACGATATTAAAATCATCACATCAGAAGATCGAAATGCGCAAACTGAGAAAATAATCCAAGAATTAAAAAAAGAATTCCCAGAAACATTTAAACCTACCATTGGTAAAATACCAGATTTTACTGCGTCATATGAACAAAAAGAAAACTCGACACCTGTATTCTTACCTGCAAAAAAAGTACCCTATGCCCTAATTCCACAAATAAATCAGAAAATCGACGAATATATCAACGAAGGCATTTTTACTCAAGTAGAAACATCAGAATGGGGCACACCAGCTGTATATAGAGAGAAACATGATAAATCGATCCGTATTTGCGGAAATTATAAAATAACAATAAATAAACGCATCAAAGATATACGCTACAAAGTCCCTGCAGTCGAAGAAGTTTTCATAAAACTCAAGAATGGCAAATACTTCTGCAAACTTGACTTGAAGGACGCTTACTTACACATACCTGTAGATGGAAAGACTGCTAAAATGCAAGCATTGACCACGCATAGAGGAACTTTCATCGTAAATCGACTATATTATGGCACAAAAGCTGCACCAGGACTTTTTCATCAATATATCGATCAATTAACAAACAACCTACTAGGTACTATTGCCTACTTCGACGATATACTGGTGCAAGGAGAAACAATTGAAATCTGTAAGAACAGAGTATGGAAATTATTCCAGAAGCTCAAAGAAAAGAACCTCCACATCAACGAGAAAAAGTGTGTATTTTTCGCACAACAGGTCGAGTATTTAGGTCATGTAATCTCGGAGAAGGGACTACATACAGCACCATCGAAAATCAAAGCCATCGAAAAAGCATCGATTCCAAAAACAGTACGAGAACTCCGTCGGTTCCTTGGAATGGTGAATCATTATCACAAATTCGTCCCACAAGCCTCAACGCTACTGCAGCCATTAAATGAATTACAAAGTAAAGATGGAAATATTGAGTGGACTAATAAATGTGACCAAGCATTCACCAACATAAAAAAAATCCTAGCCAGTGATCAAGTATTGGCACCATACAACCAAGAATTACCAGTTACTATAGAAACTGATGCTAGCCCTGTAGGGATCTCAGCAATCCTTTCGCATACCTACCCAGATGGTTCAAGCCGACCAATAGCGTTTCAATCTCGTTCACTCTCAAAAACAGAGAGAAGATACGCGCAACTGGACCGTGAAGCCCTAGCGATTTATTGGGGTGTAAAGAAATTTTATCAATATCTGTATGGGAGGCCATTCACCATCATAACAGATAACAAACCAGTACAACAAATACTGAACCCAAGTAAAGAGCTTCCTGCTTACACATTTTCACGAATGTTACGTTATGCTGTGTTTTTAGCGCCATTCGATTATGAAATACAACATCGACCAGCAAAGCAACATGATCATGTCGATTATTTCTCCAGAACACCAGCTGAAACCTACCCATTGCATATTATCGACGAATGTACTTATCTACAAGACCAGCTCATCGAAAACATCAATATCCTCACATCGACAGAAAACTACATATCGAAGGAAAATTTGAGGAATGAAACGTACAAAGATACCGAATTATCAAAATTGCTTAATGAATTGCAAGCAGGCAAAAACAAAGATCCGGACTATTCTATCAACGAAGGAATTATTTTTTACAAAAATCGGATTATGATACCTAAATCGTTACAAACTAAAATACTCAACGAACTACATGGAACACACTCAGGAATCGTCAAAACGAAACAGATCGCCAGAAATTATGTCTACTGGAAGAATATAAATAATGACATCGAGAAACTAATACAACAGTGCAAACATTGCGCAGATATCGCGAAAAAACCAAACAAAACGCCAATCCACCACTGGGAAAATGTAGGAAAACCCTTCCAGAGAATTCACATCGACTATGCAGAATTTCATCAAGAAAACTTCTTAGTTATTATCGATGCGTATACAAAATGGATAGAAGTGTATCATACAAAAACACCACCGACTAGCTCAATGACGATTGAATTTTTAAAAGATTTCTTCAGCAGATTTGGATTATGTGATCAACTTGTGAGCGATAACGCCAAAATATTCACATCAAACGATTTCACTATGTTCACTAGAGTAAATGGTATTCACCAGACCTTCAGTGCACCAAATTTCCCAGCCAGCAATGGACAAGCTGAACGTGCGGTACAGATCGTTAAACATAAATTGAAGAAAATGGTGAATGAAACGCTACCTATGAAAGCAAAAATAACGAAAATTCTCGCCAACTATAGGAACACGCCTATCGAAGGAAAAAAACGCCAGCAGAAATGGTATTTTCGTACCAACCTAAAACATGGTTCGATACACTGAAACCCCAACCAAAAACGACAAAAACACCCAACAATATCAAAGTTCGCGAATTAACAGTAGGGGAGAGAGTCCAAAGCAGAAATTACTCTCCAAATGGACCCCTATGGCAATACGGGGAAATAATAGCCAAATTAGGGAAACTACATTATTTGGTCAAATTAGATAACAACTATACCTTAAAACGACATGTTGACCAATTGAAAAGGACAGCTGTACAGAAAAAAGTAACTTTCGACATCGAAGATGAGCCAATAATCATCCCAACTCCAGCTCAAGGAAGAGCAATGCCTAACGACCCCCCAGCAAGTCCAAAAGCACCTGCACCAACATCAGCAGCAACATCAGGAGTTCTCCGACGCTCAGAAAGACCTCGGAAGCCAGTAATTAAAATGAACCTATAATTGACTTCAAATTAAGCCGGGGAGAATTGTAGTGTATCAATAGAGGGCGCTTCGATGCAAATTGCGTCATCTTTTTATCCTCCTTCCATTTTGTTTTTTTAGTATAATATATCTATCATATCGTATGTTATTATATTACTTCTGATTACTGCTTACTATTTCTTATGTTTTAAATCTCAAATATAATCGCTATTAAAAATTTCGTCGATATGAATATAACAGACACCTTGCTCACTATTCTCCCCCACATCATTTTGGGGTGGCCTAGCTCCACAAAAAGGTGCTGAAAAAGGGGGTTGGGGTGAGCGGATTTCAGCGGATTTTGCATATGTTGTTCAGTACACTTCCTCAATGGATTAAGCTTAAAAAACCTTCTACAACAATTTTTTCCCTGTATCGTCGCTTCTTAGCCTTCATCTACCGTACTACTAGAATGCTACACATGTTAAAACTTGAAAATTGTTTTTAAATTATAATTTTGGCCGAAACGTGTGAATCATTAGATAAAAAAAATTAGTATTCAGTAAACAAATTCAAGTCAGAATTTAATCCTACCAACAGTTGAAAAAAAGTAAGTTTTCAAAATGAACTTTTTTTGATCGATAAATTTAGTCTATTATAAAACGTTTCCATAAAAATTTATTAGTAAGTTTCATTTTACAAAAATAACACTGTAAAAAAAATATTAAATTTTTACTGAAGGGTCTATTTTACATACATGATTGCATACTGGTTTGCCTGCCAAATGACTATTTTCGTACATCTTTGATTCTCAAATACTACTCATCTGTTTCACTTGAAATTTGAAATATACACCTATAATAAGAATTTGAGAAACTTCACGGAAGGTTTTTTTGATTAAGTGATTATTTGTCGAAAAAAACGCAAAAATAAATTGCTTTTGAGGAGGCCATATTTCACAACTTATAACTTTCTTATAAACTAGAATTTGAATTTTGCGTTCTGAACAAATAAAAGAGAAGTGTCTTATCTTCTTCATTTTCAAATTTCAAAAGTTTTCATTAGAAACTCACGAAGAATTTTACTCTCAAAAATGCCACTTTTTTAGCGTTATCAATTTTGGTTCCCATATAGATAACATATAGTGTTTGCGAGGTTTAATCATGCTAAAAAAAAGAACCGTGTATGTGAAATATACCCTTAAAAAAATAAAAAATAAAATTCGAAATTTTAGGTTTATTACCATCTGCATACCTCACTCGCAAAAAAAAAATGAAACGCATACCACATTTTGTTCCTCAGGAGAAGCGCTTCGTCACGCGATAGCGTTTGGGCCTGAGAGTGGTTGTGTTTGCCTATGCTGCAAGAAAAGGAACATGCCGGGTGTATTTTCACCCTGTGTAGCATTCTACGATTAATGTAATGTTGTAAATTTTGCTGTTAAGCACTTCATGTCCAAAGTCCGACCTAGCTGCGCGCTGCTAGTAATACCCATAACTCGGTTTTTTATGTTGTTTATCAAATAAATTCTCGGTGAAACTTTCATAAACAAAGTGCAGATTTAATCTAACATTTTGACGAGTGAATAGAATTTGATATGTCCGCCAAGTTCATGATCCAATAACAATATAATATAAGTACGAAGAGAACAAACAAAAATAAAGCAACATACGTGAAACAACTGCATCGAAGAATCCCTAGGACAAATATCAGATTCTCCGCAAAACGGCGAAACTGTGATAGTATTTTCATCTAAAATTGGTAGGTTATTACTAAAGCCACCATCGATGTAGCGATATTCTCCAAGTTTCGGTGGTATGAATCCGGAAAACAGCGGCACAAAAGCACTAGCTAACAATATCTGAAAAAAATTTTTATATAAAATGAAGAACACTACTGTGTAGTTACTCGTAACGCGTATATTATTTCTCATCTGAACGTAGTAATAAAACAAATGAATCCCTTTAAGATCAATTATATGAATTTGAATAAACCCGCATGCAAAAATTATTGTGACAATATAAGCACCTAAGTAGGTAAACGATAATACATAACAAACGTACCTTCATCATAAACATACAAAATTTATTAAATCAAATTTAATAGGTACAAAAACAAGAAACTAGAATCAAAATATAACACCACAAAATTGCGATTAAAACGTTCAATTGAATTGTCTTATACCATCGATTATTAAAACAATAAGAAAATTATAGGATACATACATGAATAAACTGTGAATATAAGTAGGAACATAATACATAATAAGAGCAACATGATGTTAATAAGTGTAAGATTGAAAATTCGATTATTTCTCTTTGAAAGAAACACATGCAAAAATACATGAAATGAGCAAAGCTACATAAGATCAATGTTTAACAGGACAAATTTTCAGGCATTTTATAATACGAATAAAATCTATCTTTGACAATGCTCGTCAATACAACAGCTATCATCTTTTAGATTCGCAAAACACAATCCCTATTGACAATTCCTTTTGACAAAATTCGTATTAGAAAATGTAAAAAAATCCTGGGAATCCAATGGACCTGGGAATCCATGGGCGAAGGTCCCATTGGATTCCCAAGATAACCTCATATACTTTTATTATCCAGGGTAACCGGGGTTTATTATTATCAAGATGTACAGTTGAAATTTCATTTGGGCACCCCGGGTAGTTCAATTCTGGGGAAACCCGGGAACAGACATTTATATAGACTTCCAGGAGGAATTTATTTCTCGAGAATGCGGAAAAACTAAATCTTGGAGATCCTGGAAAATTCTTCAGTAGGATTTCCAAGTCACATCGGCTATCAGCAAGGTACAGATGAACTTGACATTTTAATTTCAAGAAAAATTACAAGAAACCTTTATATCTCAAAAAACAAAAAAAAAAACAAAAAAATGCAAAACTCTTGAATATTTTTTACATATATTTAATGAAACGTCGCGTATTATTTGCTAAACCCTATAATATATACACATTCATTTTTTGTAGCAAATAGATAGGTAATAAGTATGCATAAAATACCGTTTTGAGCTTATACATGTCTTATAAATAGCTTATTACCTAATATATCTCAAAGTGTCAAGCTGAGCTCGAATCACTGACTTATTGTCATGCATGCAGATATCTGAATTTTTTGTTAATTAGAAAAATATATTGATATTTTTTGAAAAATGATAATAAAATGTTGTTTAAAACATTTAAAAGGTCAAAATGTTGTTTCTCTCTTAGTTATTTGCTACATCAGCCATAGTGCGCCCATAGGAAATGTATGTAAAAAATTTCTCGTAATTTTTCTTAAAATTAAAATTCGAAGTTCATCTTACCTTGCTGCATATTCCTTTGATAAACACGTGCTGTGATCAAAAATAGAAAAATTACTCGAAATCCACCACTCACTACAGTAGCGTAACTTGACATTTCTTCTGGGGTGAGACAGAAATCATAGAACAATCATTTTTTATTACCAATTATTTACATAATATTACAAAATAAGATCAACCTCAACTCATGTCTCCTCATGCTACCTCAAACCCGATCACCTACAAAAACTAATCAGTTCTGAAACTCTATTACCTTTACCATTCTTCCAACTTTGGTTTCAATCCACCAACTTTTACTTGAGTTCTTGAAAAGTTAAGTATAATAAGGGTAATCATCATACCTATTTCAGTAAGAAAGTTTTTTAAATATAATATCTGGCATGTTCACATCAAGTGATAGAAGTATATGGTAGGTGTTAACGAGAGAACGATCACAATATTGTTTTTTAGATTTACAGAAAATTGTGGTTCCAAACCACGCCTTATAGAACGACGATCGGAATCATTTGTAAAATTAGAATCACAATAACCTTCGATAAGAACATCACTAAAATTCTCATAGACTAATACATAATTGACTGTTGCTGCTAAATATTTAATAACATGCTTTAAAAAGGTAAGTATAATGCTCCTGAGTAGGCATCGACTGAAATTGTGAAAAATAATTATAATAACATAACATTAGTCAAGTCTAGTCTAATCTGGTGCAAATTATAATATAGATTAAGGATCCTAGTGAATGCCTGTATGGTACAGAAGTTCCATCTTTGTCATGTCCATAATACAGTAAAAACGCCTTATAAATTCAAGAGCTGTAATTTTATTAAGGGTATACTTCACATACACGGTTCTTTTTTTTAGTGTAACTAAACTTCGCAGGCACTATAATTATGTTATCTATATGGGAACCAAAATCGATAATGCTAAGAAAGTGGAATTTTTGAGAGTAAAACTCTTCGTGAGTTTCTAATGAAAGCTTTTGAAATTTGAAAATGAAGAAGATAAGACACTTCTCTTTCATTTGTTCGGAACGCAAAATTCAAATTCTAATTTATAAGAAAGTTATAAGCTGTGAAATATGGCCTCCTCAAAAGCCAATTTATTTTTGCGTTTTTTTCGACAAATAATCACTTAATCAAAAAAACCTTCCGTGAAGTTTCTCAAATTCTTATTCTTATTATAGAAGTATATTTCAAATTTCAAGTGAAACAGATAAGTAGTATTTGAGAATCAAAGATGTATGAAAATAGCCATTTGGCAGGCAAACCAGTAAGGAATCGTGCATGTAGAATAGACCCTTAAGACAAAACAATACATTCCAAGTATATCACGGTTGCATAAAAATTTAATAAAAAATATAAACTAAACTACTAATAATTTTAACTCAGTGTTCCCAGTATTATAATTCTTCCACTCTAAAATTAATAATACTAAATATTATTATTTAGTATTATTACTTCCAACCAAATAGGGGCACCTTGGTGACTGACTTACATCTCCCCCGAGTTTTCCTCAGGTGGGCGTGCGTCCTCACCCAAGTTCCACCACATCGGAAGTTCAGCCGTTGCATCATCTTTTTCTTCTAGCACCATACGTGGGTTTCAGCGCCAATTGCTATCTTCGGCCTTACCTGCCCTATGCGCTTTTTTGGAGTTTATGATGATCTCTAACCCTGACCTCGCGCCATTTTTCCCTCCTCTCGGAGGATCCCCTCCAGACACTTTTTGGCCTCTCATGACCTACTAAGTCTGCAGGCAAGTTGCTCTCAGGGCCCTACTTCTGTATGCGTCATCTTGCCTTACTCCAACCGGTGAGGGTAGTCCGCAATCAATTTGGTGCCTCGGCCATAGGGTCCGCACGGCGTAGTCCCACCCATACAGCTAGAGGCTGTCAAAATAGCTAATTTTTTTGAAGGCGCGGATATATGGGTCAGTGATTTATTGTCATAGATTAAGGGGAATTTTCGCCCATATAAGTAAACATTACAATCTTTTGATACTCCAGTAAACTACGAAAACTTTTCTATCAAGCTGAGAATAGTTTTGCTTTGCTCGGTTTTTGTAAGTATCCTAGAGATGAATATAATTAGGTGTTCTTATCCATTCTCTAGATGCGAGAGTATGCCTGCTATTCCAACAGGGATAGAATCAGTGGCTAAAATGATTGGTAATGTTGGATTGAATAACATTAGAGCGCGAGGACTGATTATCTCAGCTTTAATGGCATCGAAGCAGCGTTGCTATGCTTCAATCCTATAAGAATTTATTTAGCATAATACATTATCAACTCAAGGAAGAATTCGATGTTTTCTTTATTCAGAGTTGAAAAAAAACCAAAATGATATTTTTTTTACTTCAAAACTTTTTTTTTTACTGTTGGAAATTAAGATGTTTTAAACGCGTCTTAAGCACGTTTGAAACGGAATTTGTGATTTAAAAAAAGAAATGTTTTCAATTTTCTTATTTTTCTGCACGTAGGGCTTCTTGTCTTCTGGTACATGAATGATTGATTACAATAGTTATACAATACGATTGAGGATTGACTGACAACGTGATATTTCTGATTTTCATCATTTTTTAACAAAAATTAAATAAAATAAAGTTGAAACCTTGAATCAAAGTAAAAAAAAAAGAATTTCTCACGTGTTTAAAAAACAAAATGTAGGGATGAAAAAAAAACATGTTTGAAACAATGTTTTGTATAAAATTGTTGTAAACATCCCAACTTTGTCCTTATTCATAGGTGTAGGGGTATCTCTAATCGCACTAATTTCATCATCGGACTTCTACAAGCCATTTGATAAAACTTTGTGGCCTATAGGCAACTTCATTATCAAAAAATTTACATTTAGCTGGATTGAGATGTATATTCACAGAACAGAGTTTCAATAAACATTTTTCGAGGTGTTTTCGTCATTCAATTAACAATGAGCCGATGTATCGGCAATGTTTTGCAAGTTTCATCCATTATCTTCTTGAATTCATGAGGCGCTGTTTTTATGCCAGAAGATAACTATGGACGCGATAGCTACCTTACTGGGTAGAGAAGATCTGAATTTCAGAGCTTTTCTCATGCAAATAAGCATTAAAAATATCTAACTTGTAGAAAGTGTTGCCATCCTTTAGTCTTCGGAAAATATGTTCAATTAGAGGAATAGAGGATCCACATCCTGGAGGTCAAGATTAACTGTTTGCTTACAGTCCCGACAAATTCTAATACTATTTTACTCGATGAGACTCACTATGAGTGAGCTCCATTCAATGTAGGTGTATTGGAAACTACTCCTTCATGTTCTAAGAAATCAAGCTCACTATCAATTTTGGTTACGAGAGCTGATGGTACAGGGCAGGCTTCACAAAATTTTGATGTTGAATTATCGCGCAATCTGAGAAAGCACTTTTTTTTCTTTTTTAAATAAATTATTATTGTAAGTAACATGATGAGCAATAGGGTACTTCTCTGAGGATGAGTTAAGATCGTCTTTTTTCACGTTTAGTAATAATTTCCTAATTCCTGCCTGAAAATTTGCAATTGTTAGTTTTGTTCCTACAGGCGATGAAGAATCTGTCACTTCATAGTACATAGTTCGAAATTGTTTCACTCATTATTATAAAAAGTTTTGAATATAGCAAGGCGATAACATAATGACTGTCCACAGTCGTATGCAAAACGAATTTATCAAGTAACAATCATATGGAATGAGAAGTAGGGAACAATTACAAGACGTCTTACCGGTTTGTGCGTTTAATGAGAACTGAGGGTGGATTTTCAAAAAAATTGATTAATAACAATTATGATTTCCGAGTTACTACGTATTCAGCTAGCATTTTTTTGTGCAATAATTGAAATTTTTATTTTCGAGCAGTTCATTCTTATGGTATTTGAATGGGAAAATTGTAGCCCACTATTTTCCCACCTCCCCTTCCTATGGAATCACGTCCTATTATTAGCCGATCAAGTGTAGGTTTAAGGGATCTATTTTTGGGATGATTCTTGAGGGTACACAAATTGAAAAAAAACTGATAGAAAAAAGTTTTCGAATAAAATGGATAAATAAGTAAAACAAGTTCTTGAAACTAAGAAAAATTACAATAAACAAGATGAAATCACAAAAATTAAGCTTTTTCAAAGCAAAGCACATACTTCACTTTATATTAAAAAAATTAAAATCTTCCTAGGGTCAAAGCACCAATCCGTGACAAGTCCCGAGCGGATCGCCGTCCCGTTTGATATCTAATCAGAATCGCTGTTATTATAACACTATACAACCAATAGGAAGCAAGAGTCTCTTATAATTATCTTTGGACGTGTTTGCGTAATACTTGAGAACTTGTCTTGTAGATTTTAAAATGAGAATGAATAAAATAAATGAATTAATAGAAAAGCTAACTAATTTATTTTCAAATTTTTGGGAAAGAAAATAAAAACATAAACATAATAAACAAAACGCTTATTTAAGTAAAACAAATCATGGTGAAACAAAATTTTGGCACATGATTAAGACAATTAAAAAAAAAATCAAACTTTCAAATCAAGAGGGAAAGACGTAAAAATATAAAAATATATCAAGTAACAAAACTTATTTAAGTAAAACAAGTTATGGTGAAACAAATTTTGGCACATGATTAAGACAATAATCAAACTTTCAAATCAGGGGATAAAGAAATAAAAATATAAAAATATATTAAGTAACAAAACTTATATAAGTAAAACAAATCATGGTGAAACAAATTTTGGTATAAATGATCAAGTCAATTAAAAGAAAAAAAATTAAACTTTCAAATTAATTGGGTAAAGAAGTAAAAATATAAAAATATAAGCAAGAAACAAAACTTATTCAAGTAAAATTACTTTGGTTCATGACTAATCAGGGTTGAGGGTTTTAAACCAAAATATTTAAAACATATGTTTAAAACATGTTTTAAACACTACAAAAAAACAAAATGAAATTTAAAACAGAATTCTGTTCAAAATTTGTTTAAAACTTTTTTTTTTGTTTCAAACATGTTTTTTATTTTCCTCATTTTTTCTTTAAATTTACTGTATTTAACCAAAGAAATACAAGTAAACGCTAATTATGAAGAATTTTCTACCTACTAGGCTGTGAAGGCATCTTCTAGATTTCAAAATTTTTTTCAAATTTCCATTTACAAATGTTTTGAGCATTTGAGAACTTGAGAAGTCAAGGTCATCAAGGGTATACTGGCTAGCTAAATGTGAAATTTTGAATTTAATTTAAGTTGACTTATTTGAATTTGGTCAAGACTCACGACAGGTGTTAGACGATAATATTATTAAACGAATCGGAATGCTTGCTGGATTCTGCATGCTCGTAGTGCTTAGGACTCAAGTGAAAATTAAATAATTATGGTTCTTAATTTTTTCTTATTCAGTTATGAAGTTATGGTGAGGAGCATAAACATTATAAATTTAGAATAGTTGAGTAGATACTAAAAAAAAAAACGATTTAAAACTGTGTAAAACTAGTTTTAAACAATGTTTCAAACACGTTCTTTTTTTCATGGAGGTTTTTTATTTTAAAACTAAAAATATGTTTTTAAACAATAAAAAACCGTTTTTTGTTTTTTATTATAAAAACCGGTTTTTTAGCAACCCTGTGAATAATGATTAATTTTCAAATTTTTGGATAAAATTGAAAATATAAATAATAAACAAATTTTTTTTTTTAAATAAATCTTGGTAAAACAAATTTTGGTTAATGATTAATAATCAATATATGTGATCACTCTCGATATGTACACATATAATTTCACGGCCATATTCGACAGTATTTGCTTGGAAAGCTTTTTTAATAATTATTTCTCGTTCATTTTGAGAGGAATGAGCTCAAGTTTTAAATGAAGATGAATGTCAATTTTTTTTTTTTGATTGAAATCGATTCACCCTCGCGAAACAAAAGAAAAATGTAAAATTAAGACGTAAGAGTGGGAGATGTAATGAATTTTAGATTTACAAAATTAAAAAATGAGGTGATAGAGGCTCTTGCTTCCTATTGGTTGTATAGTGTTATAATAACAGCGATTCTGATTGGATATCAAACGGAACGGCGATACGCTCGTTGACAAGTCACCCGGTTCGCGACAATTTTGACTGCGATTGGTTAGATTAAACGATACATGCCCCATGCAGCCTCCCTACAGCAGTTATACTTTTTACCACTAAATGTCAGCCACTTTGCATTCGAGTCCCAAACTTTTTGTTAATTCGTACAGTGGCCACCAGATGGCAACTTCTTTGATGTCATTTGCCAATTGAGTAAGCCAAAAATCATTATTGTATGACATCACTAAATAGAGCGGGAAATATTCAAAAATCTGCTGGTTACCAAAAATCGTAAAAACATCACTTTTCTTACAAGAAAGTGCACATAAACGATTCCGAAAATTACTGTGTTAGAGTGTTTTTTACTGAGTATTTGTTGGAGTCTCAATTTTATATTTGAAAATAATCTTCCAAAAGGAAAATAAAAATAGATATAAGTTAAAAACTTAAAAAATGTAATTTTCTTGATTTTATAATAGCTTTTATAACTGGCTCACGAAAATAGCATGTTTGCTATTTTGTGACAGCTGTCATACTAACTGGAACATCTCTGATCTCAGTTTGTGACAGACTTTTTAGAATAATTTTTTCATCTTAAAATCTTACGTATTAAAGTAATTTCTAATCAAAATAAACTTGAAATTAATTATGTTTCCAATTATACAGATTTCAACATGAGTAAGAGCAGTAAAAAAAATTCGCAATATTCTCCAAAAAAAACTTGAAAAAGCTCAATATTAATTTACCAATTCAAAAATAATTTTTCTAGGCATCTGCAAGTAGAGAAAATTCCAGTAAAAATGAAAGCTGGTATTGTATAATCTGCGAAAAAGATTATATCCACGATATGCGGCAATAATATCCACGATATGCGGCAATACATTAACTGCTGCCGATAAGGCCATGAAGAATGTCTTGGGTTTACTCAGGACGATACAAACGATTTTGTATGTCCCGAGTGTTCTAATTAATCTAAGATCAAGTCTCAAATGTGATTCTTTTTCCAAAAAATTGATTTTCTCGTTTTTTTCTGAGTTATTTCATTTAGTAACTGCATGTCACAAACTGGGGAGAAACTGTCGAAAAAACTAGCACAAGTGTGTCACATAGTAGTACAAGTTGACGAACAAACTTGAACATATGTGTCACAAACTATGGTTTTCCGACTTACTCTCAAATATTTCAAGATGGAAATAAAAATAAAAATAATAATATTATCTATAATTAGATAAAATTATGCGTTGAATGAGCTATTAAGCTCTTTCATAGGATAACTTTAAAGGGGTTAAAGAATTGTTTGAAAATAAAAATTCCTTCACCCTGCCATGATCTGGTACTATGACCCTATTTTCAAATTTTGTAGAAGTTCAACTTTGATTCATGGAGGACAAAAAGTATTTTGCTCTCTCATCAAATCATAGTCCAAATTGTACAGCTATTTCACTGATTATCACCCAGGTAATATGTCGGTGAAACGAAAGAATAAGTGAAGAGATGCATAACTACCTCAATCAATTCATCATTTGACTTGAATTCTGATACAATACAATTGCTTCCATCATGAACCCTGGTCATAGATATGAACAAACGTCCACTCACAATTTCGTATGCATTTTCCGGCAGTTGCTGTAAGATAACAGACAAAAACATGAATACCACTTGTCTAGAATCAGCGGAACATTGAAGTAATATGGTTGGAGTTTTTCTGGCAACAGGAAATATTTCTTTATCGAAATCATACTTTCCAATAAAAAAAAAAAAAAAAACGTAAGCAGTCATGCCCCACTACTGGTGCTGAGTTTTCAATTGGGGCTTGTTTAGATTTACAAATAACATTACTAACCTCTTCATGTCTATACGCTATGCCCGCTGTGAAAGGCTTATAAATCTGTGTTAAAATCAATTTATAAATTTAGGGAAGACTCGGGCATACCACCTTTTTTTAGTTTGCTCTAAAATACGCTGTAATTCCAAAAAACATCGGGAAACAGTTATGAAGAAAAAACATTTCTCTTTCAGAATGTGTGAAAATTTTTTTGAAAAGACACTTTGAGATACTCAAATTTGAAGTTTGCCAAAACACTATTTTTTCCATCTCCGAAGTGCCGGGGCAAAAAGAACAACAATAATAAATAACTGAAAAAGAATGTTAATTATTACAAAGCGATTATAAAATTACTAAATTAATAAAAAAATGTATTTTTACGAGTCAAAGCAGCATCTACCCAAAAACTGCACCCATGAAATCGATACTGTCGTAACCTCGCAACTGGTGCACTCTTCATGCGCTCGTTCAGAGCACATATTACATTGGAGCCATTCTAACATTAACCAACTTCAAATTTAAGTTATACATGATACGCATCGTAAATTTATAGTGGTATTTTGGTATTTACTTTTTTTGGCTTTCTATAAATATTACCAACTTCATTTAACATTGTGGTTCTTCTTTTTCGATAAATATAGACAAAAGTGTAACTTAAATTAAAAAATTCATAAATTCTTATGCAGGAATGGAAAATAAAGGAATTTATCTTCATGTAGCAAGAAAACATTTTTTTGAAGATGCAATAAAAGTGAAACCATTTCGTTTTGAAATGTCTCGATTCTCGATTTTTGGTAGTACAAAATCAGTTTATGTCAAATTTAAAAAAAAAAAAAAATAAGGAAAAAATGTCCGGTTGCATAATATTACCACCTTAAACCTCTACCAAATGCAAATATTGCAATCTGTTCAGAATGAATAGCACAGACATAATTTTGATGATTCTTTATGCTTGGCCGATTCTATATGCCCTCGTCTCCACTACACTGAAAGAAAAAATGTATATTTCTACGTTGAAACAAAAAATGGTTACTTTATGGAATTAAAAGTTGTTATTCAAAAGTGAAAAGAGTTGATACAAACCGAGCGAGCGAAGCGAGTGAGAAATAAAAAAACGAAACGATGTGAGCGAGCAAAGCGAGTGAGAAATAAAAAAACGAAACGATGTGAGCAAGTGTAGCGAACGATTAACGTGGGTCTGGGGCGGAGCCCTCAGCTGGCAGTGCGAAGCGCTGCTAGTAATAATATAAAATTACGTCCAAGATTCCTCTCAAAGGCTCAAAACTCTTTTGAAAGTCGCTCTAAACAAATTTTGGTTGATACAGGCCACACGGTAATTATCTGAAAATAATCATAAATTGGTCTGACCTCAATATTCTCAAAAATTGCTTTAAAAACATCAGTCGTTTTTGATGAAATTCTATCCCATTTTCATAGATCACACAACAATTCTTCGAAAATAGTCAAAAATTGATCTAACTTTGGGCTCAAAATTGTTCAAAAATGTCCAAATTACGTTTTCACCAATATTTTTGTATCGCTCGTGAAATTTTAACTCCCCTCAGTTTTCGAAAGTTCATTCATTTGCTATTTTTGACAAAAAGAGAGAAAGTTACGCATTTTTGCTACTTTGAAATCTGACCACAGACTATTATGCAAACCATTTTCCATAAACTTCGACTTTATGGATGTGGAATGAGTCCATGTATGCGTTGAGTTCGTTTTTTTTTTGTTCCGCAGACCAAATGATGTATATGAAGCCATATTGAGCCAAAAATGGCAAAATTGGACAAAAAATCGCACATTAGGGGTGCTAAGACCCTATTATGCTCATTGCCTAAGGAAGTTTTACACATTTGAAGTAAGGGGAGTGTCCGCTACTACACTATGAAAAAATGTTTACACCAGGGGGTTTCAGGCTGTAGCTTCTTATTGTGCAAGGGCAAAAATTCAAAATACCCTTTTTTGGTATTGTGGCATCCATACTCCCAAAAAGCCAACTCCTTTTTTTGTTCCTCAAAAAAGCACGTGGGCTAAAATATATGGAGGATCATTTTGAGGTGATATACCTGGATAAGGCAACAAAAAAAAAAAAACGTAAGCAGCCATGCCGCATTACTGGAGCTTGTTTTGATTTACTAATAACCTTGCTTAACCGTTCATGACTACAGGCCACACCCAATACCAAGTCTGAAAACCCCTACCCTATCCTTTCCAAAAACACTTAAGAAGTTGAATTTGGCACAAATGTAGTATTTCTTGCCATGAAATAATCATGTGAACTCATATTTCTCAAATTATAACTATTTGAGGGTCCTCAAATTATCTTCAAATGTTGATAATCCGCCATTTTGGATCCATTTTGACTCAAATTTAAGATGTTATATTCTGGTCACAAACCAATCCTACACACAAAGTTTGACCATTCTAGGCCGATTTGGTGATGAGATATGGAAGATTCATGAAGTTTCCTGCAGCAATTTCCTATCCAAAAGCCGTTTTTTGCAACAAATTTTGATAATCCGCCATTTTGGATCTATTTTGATCCAAATTCAAGAGGTCATATTTTGGTCACCAACTAACCCCACACACAATATTTGACTTCTTTAACTTGATTTGGTGGGGAGATATAGAAGATTCAAGAAATTTCATGACTCAAAACTTCCTTAAAAAGCCGTTTTTTGATCTAACTCCTCTCAATATGCATTTAGGAAGCTGAAATTTGGATATGTTAGTATCCGTGACTCACTCTTTCATATGAAATCAAAAACGAAAAATTTGAGCTATTTGCCCCTTCTCCAGCCCCCCTCAAAATTCGAGCGATCCGCCATTTTGAAATTTATCGAAAAAACAAAAAAACTATTTTTGCGTATTTTCAAGAAGAGTTCCTCACCGAATTTTGAGCGAATTTTATGGATACTCGCCGGCGCTACGCGTGGGGGAAAAAAAATATATATATATATATATATACCAAAAAGTTTGACATTTGCCAGATAATTACAAATGGTCTGAAACGCAAAGATTTGAAGACCCCACCTTCCCCTTCCCAAATCAGGTAGGCTGTAATAGCTATCGTTTTTATTGAAAACTCAGCTAAAAAAAAGGTTTTTCGGGTCATCCCTTAATTGTATAAAGTAGGAAACAGACATTTGTTCGCTACGATATCTGTTCGCTATGACATTCTTCCGCTATATAGTAGGCGTTATATATTCGTTACGACATTTGTACGCTACGTCGTTTGTTCGCTACGACAATTGTTCACCATGTCATTTGTTTGCCACGACATATTATATTCGCTATATGAAAATTAAATTATTCAAACCTTGTAAGTAGGCCCGGATACTACGACATATAATCGCCACGACATTCGTTCCCTATCTGAAAAATATAATTTGAACATTTTATTAAAGCCCCGACAATCGATTGCTATGTCATTCGTCCGCTGCAACAAATGTTCGCTACGTCATTTGTTCGATACGACATTAATTCTCTATGTAAAAATTTAATTATTCAAGCGTTTTAAATGGGCCGACAACTGTTCGCTACGAAATATGGTCGCCATGTCATTCGTTCCCTATATGAAAAATATTAATTTGAACGTTTTATCAATGCCCCGACATTCATTCGCTACGATATTTGTTAGCTATGACAAATGTTCGCCATGCTTCCTTTAACAGGAGTACCAATCTCTATGAATCATCACATCAAATTTCTCTTTTCTAGTACGCCTTATATGAAGCCTTATTATATTGATAATAATAATTATTACTATTATTAGAATTTTAAATTCAAAGTTTGAACTGGATGTCTCCACTCCACAATCAACGCGGTCATATTGTTTTCTCCCAGTCTCTCCTGATAAAACATTAGTCATATACCGGGTGAATACTTGATTCGAGCATTCAAGCGAAAAATTAGCTAAAAGGTGAAAAAATTCAAAACATATATGCATTTTTGACAACGAAAGTATAAATTAAAATTTTGCATTTCATTGATAAACGCTTTTAAGCATTAAATAAATATTATTCATGCCATTTATTCTTGCTAACATCATTCAAATATATAATTTATTTCTATCAGGGAAATATTTTTGCGCTTTGGGTGCTCGAATCAAGTAGTCACCCAGTATAGATAACATTGTTACATATTCGGTGTTAAATTTTCAATTTCTTTAATTTTCTTGGTAATTGCGAATATTTGTTAAAATACATCAAGTCATCATTCCAAAAAAGATGCTGTTTTGGGCTCACGTAGGGTAGTAATTTTGATCAACATCACCGCACAGTAAAAAAAATTCGTAACTGCATTCTACAACATGTAAACAAATTTCGATTTCAAAAATTCAAATTTTTGGTCAATTTTTAAAATTTTCAATATTCTTTAGGACATTTTCTAGGTTTGAGAGAATTGCCGTTTTGAGAGACATCAAAAATTGAGTGAAGCTTGATTGTTAGTACTTATTTTCTTAGTAATTTTGTTTTCAAACATTGAGCAATTTTTAGTCAAGCCAAGTGCTGGTTTTCATCTTCGAAATGGGTAGTAATAGGAGTGAAAAATTGTTCAACAATCACATAATTTCAATATGAGATTGAAATTTGAAGTCACTATATTCATTGTGCATGGACCAACGTATGAAAATGCAATTTTTCCAAAAAAAAAAAAAATACATAGGAATATTCGCAAAAGAAGAAATTGGAGTAACACCAATCACTCTACACTCCGTTTTTTGCCGAAATATCAACCAAAATTTGAGGATAAACGATTGACAGTCTACATGATTTCTTTTGAGTGTTTGCATAATTCATGATATTAGGCAGCAGATTTACTTTACAAAAAATTTTCGCATGCTCTATTTCAGACTCTTGAAATCCGAAAATGATCAGTAAAAAAAAATAACTGAAATCTGAATTTTGTATAAATGTTGGCATTCCTATTTCATTTAATCCTAAAATATTAATAAAAACATTTGAAAGCATTCTAGGTTCCTTACTTAGAGTATCCTCAAAATTTGAGTGAACCTCCATTTTCGATGACATAAAAAATTGAAAGAAGCTTGATTGTTCTCATTTACCTGATAAATTTATTTCTAAATTTTGAATGATATTCAGCGTTTCTAAAGGGTAGTTTTCACTAAGGCACCTAAAAAAAAGTACTCTTGTATTTACCTCTGAAAAATTTAATTATTACATAATAAATGAGCTGATGTACGAGAAAAGAGAAATTTGATGTAACGATTCACAGAGATTGGTACTCCTGTTAAGGGAAGCATAGCGAACATTTGTCGTAGCGAACAAATGTCGTAGCGAATGAATGTCGGAGCATTGATAAAACGTTCAAATTAATATTTTTCATATAGCGAACAAATGACGTGGTGAGCATACCGGGTGACACTTGATTCGAGCATTCAAGCGAAAAATTAGCTAAAAGGTGAAAAAATTCAAAACATATATGCATTTTTGACAACGAAAGTATAAATTAAAATTTTGCATTTCATTGATAAACGCTTTTAAGCATTAAATAAATATTATTTATGCCATTTATTCTTGCTAACATCATTCAAATATATAATTTATTTCTATCAGGGAAATATTTTTGCGCTTTGGGTGCTCGAATCAAATAGTCACCTAGTATGTCGTAGCCAAAGTTATAACTTATATATAGACTAGTTAGCTCACTCCTTTGACTATATACTAGATGGACCGAGTTACGTGTAAGAAAACTGCGGTGAAACATTACATGCATTAGAGCCGGAACACTCGTTGCAACTTCATATCTTGCGCATGCCTGAAGTCCTTTATCACATTCGTGTTATTCTGATTTTAAGCGGTACTATCGATGTCCCCTTGCCGCACTATTAGCACGAAATAAATTTGCGCATGCGCATGTAGAATTTAGTCACGAGTGTTCTGAGAAAATCTGTGTAATATATCACCGTTTTTGGGTTGGCATTTGCTTGTTGCTAGCTCGGTCCACCTAGTATATAGTCAAAGGCTCACTCAGACCAAAAATCCGTCCACCCTCGATTAGTTACAAACGCGGCCATCGCAGCAGTGAGAAGAGCTATCTTTTTCACGACGTGCATTTAAATAACATAGGAAGCGCAAATTTTTATAACTTCAAGTCCACGTTACTCGAAATCTCCAGCGGCACCATAGGGTTTTTAAATTGTTATCCTATAGAAAATTTCACGCTCTTTCCAATGGTGTATAATAAAAATCATTTTGATCAATATTTTCACTAGATAAGGATGTTTTAAAGTCCAAAAACGTATCTCAGCTACGAAAACGCGTACTTTTTGTAAATTTACATTCACGTTACTCAAAATTTTCAGCGGCACCATAAGGTTTTTAAATCGTTATCTCACAGAAAATTTCACGCTATTTTCCATGGTGTATAGAAAAAATCTTTCTAAATTATATTTGTATTAGCTATAAAGGTTTAAGTGTTGAAAATCGTATGTTTTTATACCGCTGAAATACTATTTTCAACTTTAAAACCTCCATATCTAGCAAAAATATTGATCAAATTGATTTTTATTATACACCATTGGAAAGAGCGTGAAATTTTCTATAGGATAACAATTTAAAAACCCTATGGTGCAGCTGAAAATTTTGAATAACGTGAATGTAAATTTACGAAAAATACGCGTTTTTATATAGGTTCAATACTATTTTCAACTTTAAAACCTCCATATTTAGTAAAAATTGTTATGTGTAAAATCGACACGATTAGGCAGGTAGGGTTTTTCACGATACTGGCAGTCTATGCAAATATATCGTTACAATCTGCCATTCTTAGATTTGGTGATAAAAATGTAGATAGAGTGTGGGATCCCCAGATAGGTCGATGAAAAGGAAAAAAAAAGGATAGATGGGTATTCGTATTTTTCTCTTCTTACTAGAAACTTGTTTTTCTGACTCGTACGTGTAATTCTTTAATAGATGTCATTAATTTTTTTTTGCATAAACCTAACTTTCGAAAGTTGTTGTTCTTTTTTATTATTTAACTAAACTATTAAAGACGCATTTGTGCTCCATGTTTTTTTTTTTGTTGGTAATTTGCATCAGATGTATCTAATATAACGGTCGAATTAATTTTGAGTACGAGTTTAAATCATGATTTTTTGGAGAAAGATTTCCGACTGAAAAAACTAATCGTCGTTACGTGCCCTGAGATGCAACGTGGATCTTGCCAATCGTCGTTACGTGCCCTGAGATGCAACGTGGATCTTGCCTTAAATTTCGTTGTGGAGTTCATAGTCCCGTTCACCTCTAGAGTGAGAGTCTTGGAACAGTATCGTATAATTTTTTAATTCAACTATCTTGATTGTTAAAATGCAGTATATGGTTTAATTTCGAACACTAAAATTATTAATTTGTAAATGATCATGTTAATGATCATTTAAAATTTTTTCATATTGTTACTCAAAAACGTAGAAATTTGGGGTTTCCACTTTTTAAAACGGTGATAATTTTTTATACATGCTTGTTATTACATTTTTTTGTAAATCTAACTGTGCATTAAATTCTTATTAATTATTATGTCGTCAAAACGTGTCTTGTAATTTATTTTTTTTATATTTTATTTTTTCTTTTGATTTGACTTGTCTTCCGTCAGTAATCTGATATGATATTAATTCTTGTTGTTTTATGCTTTTTTTTATACATATATGGTGAGCTCATTTATGTGAAAATACCATACCGGATCGGAATTGTGCTGATGACGTTCTTTTTCGAGGAAGGCGCCTTCGTCGACATCAGTGTTCGAGCATCGGGTTTGGATATTTTTTTTGTTCCTTCTTTTTCATATCTTTATTCAAAATGCCAGGTATGTTGGATTTTTCTTTAAATATCATTTAATATTCTTTTATGTATATATATGTATGTTGTCTTTATTATTTATGATCCCAGTTGAATGAGGTCATTATTGTATTTTGCCTTAGCGTAAGATACGCTCAGTGCAGAATTTAAAAAAAATTTTATTTGCTTTAGCAGTCTATAATATTATATTAGAGGATTTAATTTTTCTTACGTTCTTTGTGAGATTGGATTTTATTTTACTTAAATAAATTGTTCATTTGATTGTTAACTGGAGGGAATTTATTTTTTAAAGTACATCAAATGCTGATAGAAGGTAATTTAAGAACTATTTGATTACTTTATGCAAAGGTCGATTTGTTTTTTTCAATTTTTATCATATTGAGGTTCAGTAATTTGTCCATGGAAATTTACACACGGTATGATGAACATCTCTATCATGACGATAAAAGTATTCTCTATTTAACGAGATACACAGAAAACACAAATTAGCATGGATATAGTCTACTCGTCGATTTTACGCATTACAAAATATTGATCAAATTGATTTTTATTATACACCATTGGAAACAGCGTGAATTTTTCTATAAGACAGCAATTTAAAAACCTTATGGTGCAGCTGAAAATTTTGAGTAACGTGAATGTAAATTTACGAAAAGTACGCGTTTTCGTTGCTGAGATATGTTTTTTGACTTTAAAACCTCCATATCTAGTAAAAATATTGATCAAAATGATTTGTATTATACACCATTGGAAAGAGCGTGAAATTTTCTATAGGATAACAATTTAAAAACCCTATGGTGCCGCTGGAAATTTCGAGTAACTTTACATAGCGAATTAAATGTCGTAGCGAACAAATGACGTGGCGAACATTTGTCGTAGCGAACGAATAACGTAGCGATCGATTGTCGGGGCTTTAATAAAACGTTCAAATTTATATTTTTCAGATAGCGAACGAATGTCGTGGCGATTATATGTCGTAGCGAGCAAATGTCGGGCTTACTTACAACGTTTGAATAATTTAATTTTCATACAGTGAATATATCGGGTGACTACTTGATTCGAGCACCCAAGCGAAAAAATTAGCTAAAAGGTGAATAAATTCAAAACATATATGTATTTTTGACAACGAAAGTATAAATTAAAATTTTTTATTTCATTGATAAACACTTTTAAGCATTAAATAAATATTATTTATGCCATTTATTGTTCATAATATCATTCAAATATGTAATTTATTTCTATGAGGGAAAGATTTTTGCGCTTGTGGTGCTCGAATCAAGTAGTCACCCGGTATGTCGTGGCGAACAATTGTCGTAGCGAACAAACGACGTAGCGTACAAATGTCGTAAGGAATATATAATGCCTACTACATAGCGGACAAATATCGTAGCGAACAGATGTCGTAGCGAACAAATGTCCTAGAGAACCGTATAATGTAACTACAAAAAAAAGTGCACCTCACGAAGCTTTCGCAAAAAACTGTGATTTCTAACGTTTTATCTCCAATTCCAGAGACACATAATTATGTAATACTAGGGCACTAGTAAAAAGGAGATGATCTATGTTTTTTTTCAACAAAAAAAAAATCGTTAGAACTCATATTGGCCATTTAGCAAATTTTCTTGGTTTAAATGGGTTCTATGTATCTATATAAAGATGACATTTTTAAGGCACTACAAAGGGGAGTACCCCAGACGGCCATATTTGTCCATATTACGTGTGTTATAATTTCATCAGATAAACAGAATCATTATTTTGAATTATTTCACACAGGTACTAATGCGATGAAGCAAAATAAGTTGAGTCGATGGGATTTTTATAGGTGTTTTTTCAATTAAAAATGTAACGATCGGAAATAACCCCAACACTTTTTTTGGTGCATATCAACTTTTTGGAAATTTTAAACAATTTAGTATCCCTCCTACCTGATTTATTGAACTGAACTTCCCCCCCCCCCCCTACAAGCAGTAATCTTAAAACTGGCATTACTTTGAACATTTCATTGTTAAAAATTCAGCCACCGAAGTTGTTTGAAACAAAGAGATACCACCAAGTGGTAATGAAAAAAATGAGAAAAAATAATTTAACGCCGAAATGTTGAAAATAAAAAAGATTTTCATGCACAACCCTCTTCACCCTAAGAAAATACGCAAAATGGTCAAAATCAGTCCAAAGGACTTTTTTCGTAGACAAAAATAACTCACTTCGATGAAACAAAGATAGCGTTATGGATTGGATTACCTTCTTTTACATATAAGTGCTCTAATAATACATGATCAAAACAGCTTTATTTTCCAGCGAGCGAAAGCTTGAAGCCATTTACCAACAACAATAAGTAAACGCAACCGCGAACGTAGCAACTAAGTACTGCTATAGAATATGAAGGTGTCGTACTTCCTTGAACTTTTGTAACCCCTTTTCTAGATTAGTTTCAGTCACCATGAGCGTGCGGTGATTAATAGCTTTCGCTTTCCCAAAATAATAGTCATAACAATGAAGTTAAAACTTACATTGATCAATATACCACGTAACATTGATTGAACGTTAATCAAGGGATTGAATGGTCCTAAAGGTCGACGACGTATTTCGTAAATAATGTGCAGCATTTCACTTGTAAAAATGCCTGAAAAAAAATGAATTTCAATTAACAGCAAAAACTGCGCTATACGTAAATAATACGATATTATCTTCATATCAAAAACTTTATCAACTGGATAATTAGAAACAATATAGGGAACTGAAATCAAAATAAAAAAGAATTCGAAAATCATTTACCTAAGGATACATCCGTTAATAAACAACATCCTGCCAAAGCACCAATAGAAGCTCCAGATATTTTATTCAAAAGCAAGTGAGGCGCGTATTCCTTAATGCAAGATGCAACGCCAACATGATATATCCCTAAAAACCCACAACCAGCTAACGAAATATTGATTTTTTCCATTATTCAGGTAACTAGTCACTATTCTTGCTATCAGTCTTTTTACTTTTTTTTACAGCAAAACCTTTAATGACAGAAATTATTAAAAAAAAATAATAATAACATTCTACGTTGTAATCTCAATGACGATATCTAAGATAAGCGAATCCAAATCGTAGATTCTCAATCACAAATCACAACGAAAAACACAAGTACACTGAACACAAAGTTCTATTTGCTGTTTACTACACACGAAAAACGAAACGGAAGGGAAACGAAATCCCTACTACAAACTTACAAAGATAAACGTTATCTTCACCGTAATTCCTATCCAAATACGATAATGTTAAAAAAAAACCGAAAACAAAACAAAAAAAAGAACAAAAAACATTCGTTGCTGATAATATTTATTTCACGTCATCGCACAAATATAATATCTATTCATAAACTTAATCACGTACATTTTGATTTGTACTTGAAATCGAACAATAATTTCTACTAACTTAATCTCAGGCGTAATCATAATCATGGTGTCATAATCTCATTTTGTTTATATGCTTGGAATTCAGATAATATCCAAGTATATCACCATTTATCATAAAGCAGTCAACTTTTCTTAAAGCAGTGATACCAAACTTACTTTTACTATTATAATTGTAATTTACAATCACATTCTTGCATTCCTTTGTTATATGATAAATTTACTTTGACATCATTTCCCTTGAAAACTGAATACATTGCAATTTTGACCATGATACGTTTCATATTTTCACAGTAGCATAATGGCATCATGAACAATCCGCCAGTTTGGATCTATTTTGACTCAAAATGAAGAAATAGTATTCTGGTCATCAACTAATCCTACAGACAAAGTTTGGCTCGAAATAGCGTGCCTCCAAGTGCTTCGGGTACAATCAACGAAAAAATCTCTTTCTCAATTATTTAAAATTGGTTTTTTTAAATGCAAAGAAATTGTAATGCAGTTGAGATCAATTTATCAGCCTTAAAATGCATTGAAGTAATTATAAAAATGATTTATAATTTAAAAATTGTGGTTTTATTCTTATTACGTTATCAACAAACTAAGATCTTTCCGCTGATTGAACCCGAATCACTTGGAGGCACGATATTTCGATGCATTACATGCCCATTTACTTGAGTTTGTGGGTGTTTTCATACCCCCCCCCCTCTCAAATATGAAATTTTGTAAAAATTTGAAGGTAAGAAGTCATGTAGTTTTAAACTAAATTATGCGATTTTTATGTAAATTTCATCAAAAATACGTAATTCTTTTGATTTTTTCCCCCCTTTGACCCCCTCTGCCGGGCCTTTGGCAACACTTCAGGGCCAGCAGACCTACATATTCGAATTTGGTGCAAAAAATCCTGTAATTTGACACCAATTTTAACTTTCAGTTTTTTCAGCCAAAGTTCATGAAAATTACGAACTTTTGAGCTTTTGCTGTGCTTAAAAGCAGCAGCTGGGGATCGGTAGACCGATAATTTTCGAAGTTGGGGTACATACACCAACTTTTGAACTGGTTCCAGCTTTCAGCAATTTCGCCATATTTTCGACAGGTTCGGCTCTTGGGCTATACCAACATGTTAACCATTATCAGTTTCAGCCATTTTTCAATATGGCCTACCCCAGTGAAAAATCTGAAAAAATTCCATGTGGTTTGGGGATCAATGGGGCATCAAAAAATATTAATTTCATAATTGTGCCAAAGCGTTATCAAGGTTAAAAAAATTGAATAAAGTTAAAAATCAATCTTTGGTGGAAGTAAAATCATGGTGGAGGGTTGCTGATTTTTTCCAAAAGACTCCCTGTGGAACAGTACAACACACTAAATTTTCAATAAAATCAGTCAACTATTAGGTGAAAGAAAAATTCGAATTGGTTTTTCAATAAAAAATTAATTTCTTAAAAACCAGGAGGCGGGGAGGTCTGAAACTTGGGCCATGAAGGTTTCTAAAGGGTACCTACACACCCCCCAAGTTTCATCGAAATTGTGCTCCGGGGTCTGATTCACCATTCTTATCCTATTAAGCCCTTTTTTCACAAAATTGTAATTCTCGCAGGAAAACTGATAACCTTAATCCATCAAAAACAAAATTTCACCCCAAAAGCCCCCAAATTGCAAGTTTTGATCAATATGTGCACATTTCTATGGCAAATAGATATACAAAAAAACCCGTTTTGGGCTTATACATGTCATATGAATATCGTATCGACATACTTTTGAGTTAAGCTTCAATTAATGTCAAATAGATATCAAAATATTTCATTAATTAGAAAAAGATATTGATGTCTATTGACATATATTTGACATTAATTCAAGCTCAGCTTGAAAGTATATCTATAAGATATTTCATAAGACATGTATTAGCTCAAAATGGTGTTTTTCGTCTACTTATTTGCTTTGTAAGAACAGAAACAGGATATCTATCAGCCAAAGTGTGCACATAGGGATACGTTTTTTAGCTCTTCAGTAAAAAATCAAAAATAGCACTTTGACCATTTTAGCTTTACAGGATCGATATATTCTTGTACCTATGAATAACTTTCAAATTTAGAGATTCACGAGGTTTTAAACATGTGTTTTTTTCAAAGTTTAACTTTTGGTTAAAAAAAAAAATTAACGAAAAAACGCGTCCCCTCACCTCCCTAAAGAAACTGTTTTTCACCAATCTTGCGAACGATTTTCTTTACAAAGTTATGATTTGAAGGAGGGGGAGAATCGGCAAAAGTGTTATAATGATATACATTATGAATTAGCAATGATGTTGTCTGAAATGAAATTTGGTTGAACCTAATTTATTCAAGTACATACATAGTTATTATGCCATTGAGAGATTGAATAATATACATATGAAGTTTAATAGAGAAGGGGGAACGGGGAGGGAGCACTAACGAAAATAATGACTACGCTTAAGAGTGAGCACTAACGAAAATAATGCGTGCACTAACCAAGCACTAACGATATGCATAATTTCAGGCTTGTAGCTAATACTTGGGAGAGGGGCAGGGAAATGGAGCTCTAAAAAACGTGATACCTACGTCACATTTTCAACATTTTGCATCCCTATCCCTTTTTTAGTATTACTTAAGGTTAGGAGGCGAAATGAAAAGAAAAATAGAGATCCACGCATTTGAAAACCGTAAATTTCAATTTTTCTTATTTTATAAAAAAGAGAAATGTGAAAAGTTTGAATGTTGGCCAGCCAAATCTTATAATTTTCCACTGAGGAACAGGCAAATGTTTTAGCCCCTTTCAACGTTTAGCTCCTCAAAATGGAAGCACTATATGAATTTATATAAGCACAACATAACATAATATAAGGAATGTCCCACAATCGAATTTTCAGCACCCATATACTTTTCAGGAAAATTAACCCTCTCATTAGGTACATCTTTCTGAGCTTCTCATCATGATGGTACAAATCACACCAATGGTGGCGTGATGAAATGTAACACTATTGATAGGTGATGTTTTAGTATCCGAATCACTATTAAGGCGGCTCGTGTGATACCAGCCTCTTTATAATACTCTATTGTAGGAAAAACAACGTAATGTAAATAAATAATGACACACTGTGCCACAACCAGAGCACAACTTGTGAAAGAAGCTGAAATTTAAATGATATTTTGGAGAACCTAACATCACAGACTTGTAAGGTTGAAATGTGGTACACAACTATGGAAACATAAATGTAAGTGGATATGGTATACCTGTCATAACATTTAAATTGCACGAATGAGTTTTCGCAAATAATCAATTTTGACTTCAGGTTCAGACATATACATTGAATTCCATTCTTATTTATTCAACATTATTACCCTACAATCCAACATTTCGAGTTGACTCACAAATAAATCAAGTTTACCTTTTTCATTGAAGTATACGGATGATGAAGATGTTCTCAAAATAATTGCAACTCTGTAAACATTAACACATTCTATCATTTATAGAATTATAAAAATATGCTTTTATAGATAGGCAGTATGAATACTATATAGATGATTAATTATTCGTTTATTAACAAAATACTTCAAAATCATTAACGTAATAAAGTTATAAAATAGGTTCACTTAAGAATGAGAAATTTTAATAGTTATGCAACGCAGGCCGGTGCATTCCGATTGAGTACCCTATTTTTTAAAACCCTTTTAAAACAACTGTACCTACCCCAGCAGCAAAAGTTTGGGTACCATGGTGGAGATGGAATTGTAAAGCGAAAGGATCCCTATTGTTCGATAGAAGTGAATTATTTCAAAAAATGTGAAAGATACTAATCAGCTGTTTCTGTATAAGAATTCGCATACTTAAGCGTATGTTGATTACACAGGTAGAGCTATTATTCACACGATAAGATGTTTATCATAGGCATAAAACATTTCCGAATCATTTCATATACTTATACTAAAAGCCTTTCACCACCATTCTAACTCTCATTTTGTTGAATTTTTTTTTTTTTTTTTTTTTTTTTTATACAACATTTTAGCTTTTAAAAATTTTTGTTGTAATTTTTTTATGTAATTATGTTTAAGTGTATGTTTTTTCTATGTTGGAAATAGAAATTAGAAATTAATTACTAAATGATAACTGTTTAGGTTCAAGTTCAAGTCTTAAATGAAGGGTGAAAGTACCGTGTGTACGTTGGTTATTTATAGCTCACTATACTGCAAAACTCATTATGCAGTCATATGCAGAGGCGGACTGGTAAGATCGACGGGTCGGCGTTTACCGACTAGGCCCCATTGTCTACAGACTGCACGGACCTATGAAAAAATAAATGATTTTTTTTATTACTGGCCCTTTCATTTAATTTTGCCGACCAGGCCCTAATAGTCCAAGAGCACTTTAGAGCTGGAAGACGTACATATTCGGATTCAGCGCAAAAAATCCTGTAATTTGACGCCAATTTCAACCTTCAGTATTTTCGGCCTAAAGTTCATGAAAATTGTGAACTTTTGAGCTTTCGTTGTACTTAACAGCAGCAGCTGCGGATTGGCAAACCAGTAGTTTTCAAAGTAGAGGTAAATAT
The DNA here is from genome assembly GCA_009761765.1 of Phenacoccus solenopsis. Classification (NCBI taxonomy): domain Eukaryota; kingdom Metazoa; phylum Arthropoda; class Insecta; order Hemiptera; family Pseudococcidae; genus Phenacoccus; species Phenacoccus solenopsis. The sequence continues at coordinate 31,585 of VFXL01000305.1, read as the reverse complement.
ACTAACTTTTGGGACCTGTGCTAGCTTTCAGTTATTTCGGCCCATTTTTGTCAGGTTTGGCTCTTGGATTAAAATTCTCCAGTCCGCCACTGGTTGTATGAGTGGAGTGGTGCCAATAAGGATCCCCTTATGGATATGAAGTGCCAACTTATACGTTACCATACAACTTTATTATTAAAATTGTATCCTATTCAATTTCCTACCTGCTAGATTTTAAGACTCTAAATGGAACGCTTAAGGAATCTAACGCAGTAGGACTCACGAATCCTTGAGGGTTTTTTCTTAAACTTCTTGTGTTGATTAGCTGTCACATACACTTGTGTCTAAGGTATGAACAGGGGTTGAAAAAGGATTTATTAAGGGAAACATAGATGACTCAGCAATTCGTGCCATGCAGCTGAGATTTTTAGAGGGTTGCAAAGACCGCTCTCTTATCACAATTGCTCTGACACATACTGCGGTCAGAAATTTTGGGAGAATTGAAGAAACAATAGTTTTAGCACGGAGAAATAAGAAATAATGCTAGAGCTAGCTAGGGTAGTTCGGTTTTGTCAGGTTTGTATGTATTTGCTAGATGCGAATCCTGGAGAATCACTATTGATCGTCGACTATAAATATAACAAAGAAATCATATTACCATGTAAAATAGTCATTAAATGAAGTCAAATTACCACGAAAAACGAAAGGTCAAAATAATACTATTAATTATTAACTATCATTAGTGAATTGTTTATCCAAAATGACTAGTAATCGCTTAGCTGTGCACTTTTTTTTTTTTTGTAGAGTCTCCAGTCTGGACTGACCTAGTGGAGGTAGTTTATTAATACAAATTTACTTGTATATTTATGAATATTGAAATAAGATAGGTAGTTCATTTATAATAATTTGCTTAGTTACTAAGGTAAAAAAATTATAATATAAATTATAATTAAGGGAGGGTAACATAGGATATTTAAGAAAGACTATGTGAGAGAGTGATAATGGTAATGGGGAGGGGGGTGGAATATATATCATGAAAGAGGTTAAAATTTTATTCAATAGTTAAAGTAATAAAAAGTTGTTACAAGAAGCGGAGTTAGGCAAAAACAGCTATTATGACTTCGATGTTGCTGTCATAGAACCAATCTTATATGAGAGGGAAAACGTCATCTCACGCCAACCTATCCAATCTGGAGCCAATTTTCGCCATGTCTAGGCGCCAAAGGCCGCATAAATCGCAAGCATCCCTCAATCCAAGCGTAGTAATCGGTGGAGTGATTCAAGAGTAGTTTTGTCATTATTGTATGCCTTAGAGATAAGATGAAATATCCATTTACATTCCCTCTGCAGCACAGAAACTTGGCCCACTTTGACACTATAAGATTATTTCGACCATCAAATTCTTATAACAACCTTACAGCTAATCTGCATATATGCTAAAATTACCTGCAATGCAGTGTGCCAAGGAGTATGAGTTAATCCAGAGAAGATCTACAGAGATAGTTTTGAGCTTTCGGGTTAAAATGGTTTAAAGGGGTCAAAGGATTTGCTCAAAAATTTAATGTCTTTCAGGTGCGTCACTTCGACTTTTAACATAGGTGGGTAATAAACAAGGAATAAGAAAGGTTGTACGTTATTGATCAGGGCGATAGAACCTACAATTATAAACTGCAATAAGAATAGCTGTCTAGAGAGCAGCATGGTATTTATTGTTTGAGAAGAAGACAGAGTATGGATGATGATTAATTAAGGAATGACGGGTACGTAATATATCAAGTGAACTGATCTTTTTTGTGGCGAAGATGGGACTAATTTTTTGCATTATCTAGAATGAAATCACAAATCGCGTTGTTGGAAAGATTGGTCGAAACTACGGTTGGAAATAAATGTTGCAATGGAAGAATTCTAGAATTTAGATTCTCATTGCACTTAATGTCTTTATATGGAGAGTTGGGTATGAAGCGCGTAAGCTTATTGAGATTTGTGGATGGAGTTGTGATGGAAGAGTTAGTTCCTCAGTTTCTTTTTAGAGACTTTTGACTGTTGACTGGGTTATTTCAGCCCTTAATTTAGGAGGATTAGGCATGAAGAAATAAAGATTATTTTTATTCAAATTATCATGTTTTAAGTAATATTAAGTAAAGTCTGCTTTTAAGATGCTCTAGTATCTTCTGGTTAAATATTGCGGATTGCATTTCAGTACTTTTGTTAATCATTAATTACTCTGTTAACTTACATCTTAAATCAAATGTTAATAAATTTGAAAAACTAGCTGATACTTACCTATATAGAGAGATGTAATTGGCATTAATGGCCTCCTTAACCTTTACAACAATTTTTAACAATCTTAAGACTTTAGGACGAAGGCGTTGGGTTTTTTGCTCTCTGTAAACATCGCTTGAACAACAAATGTCAAAAACTTGGTGAGAGTTTTCCATTTTCATTTTAAATGTAAATAAAATTTTCAATCATCGTTTCGTTCCTTAAAGGTATTTTTATTTCAATTCTTTCAGGACTCACTTGAAGTACCTATCGAATTTCCAATGTATGTATTTTGAAACACTATTTCAGCCAGAAATATTAGATATTTATTTTTAAAAGATACAATTTTAAAAGAGAAAATCTTTGAAAATACCATCGCTGGGCCTCTCAAATCATTTTTGGGGCTAAGCTACACAAAAATGTCTTGGAAAAGTAGGTTAGAGTGAGCGGATTTCAGCGGATTTTAGATATGTTATTCAGTACACGTTCCTCGATGGATTAAGCCAAAACAACCTTCTACAACAACTTTTTCCCGGTATTGTTGCTTTTTGGCCTTGATCTATCATACTATGTAATTTTGTGGTCAACCAAACCATAAAATGTTATTCTGATATACAAATATCGTAAATTTTATAAAAGGCTATAAAATTAGAATTTGAAAAGGGAACAATTATAGGAACATCGAATTTGAAAGGAAGCTATTATATCGAGTAACGCAGGTATACGGAAAGAATAAAAATGTATTATTAACCTCATGCTATAAATAATAAATGTTAATAGCTTGATGAAAATACCTACACTCTTCAATACAATAGATTCCTTTCAAGCTGAACTTTTTCACATAGTAATAAAATTTTATGGCTTTGTTGACTTGAAAGCACAGGATAGTGCTCTAGCTTTACGAAGGAAACAGTACAAAGCATATTTTAGGTAGAGTTAACAATGGATTAGTTTTCTTGAGGATAGGTATGTGTATTGGTATTAATATTCATGTTTGTGAAATGGCTACAAAATCACTTCAATGAATCTCTGTTTATCCATTGTTTATGCAATGCGAGTCCTGAAGGGATGAGGAAACAATCTGAGCGAAGTGAGGGTTGGACAGTGAAGCAGCCAGGTGATGAAGTATCCCTCATTTTTTATTCTTTCTCTCTTTCCCTATTATAAATAGAAACGTATGTCTCCCTCTAGCATTTGATAGAAGAGATATATTACATTGAATGATATTAATATAGAAAGCTTATGGCTTCTAAAGGGTGCCGTTGTTATTAAAAATTTTGAAAACTTACGAGCTTTTTCAAAAAAAAAAAAAAAAAAAAAACTTTCAAGTTTGAAAATTGGGTACTTGGAACGAAGCTCGATTGTTGGTAACTGCTGGCAACGCAGTGTGCATATTTCATTCATAGTTGCCAATGTATAGAATGTAGAATGAAATGTAAAGTGCCTTCAAACAACCAGTGTAGGTTTGGTCACTATAAAAAAATTTTCTATGGAATGATAATCACAACTGAACGCTAAGGAAAAATATACTGGTGATAGTGAACATCATTTTTTTTTTTGTTAACACGTATCTTTTGCATATAAGCAAAAGCTTCAGAAGTAGATAGGTATGGATAGAGTTTATATCACTTTTCCTCAAAGGGCAGAAATCTTTTAGGGACAATATTGACGAGGAGAAAAATTTTCATTTTATGAATTTTCCTCATTTGGTATATATTAACAACGCAACGATTATTCTAAATGAAAATTTTCTGGTATGTACAATTTGTTGGCTTTCTTAAATAATTACTTATGTAAAAATAAGGTCGGTGGTAGTCACTTACGAAGAAATTAGAAGACATGAACGCGTCTTTTCATAGTCGACAGTTCTACAATACTCAAACTGAGATCGTGTTGATAAAGAATCGAAATTTATTTCAATCAATTTTGCATAGATGACAAGAGATGACCGAGCGATATGTTATTGATAATACTGACTAAAAATCACGCATTATAAAATCGATTTATTTAATTGTCCTTCATTCTGCCATACTCAGGTACAGACTTTATCGCTAAAGAATCGATAATTTATGTTAGACGATTTTCACGGAACTTGTCGGTACCTCAATCCGATATCCCGTCGAGTTTACTTTCGATATGTGGTCAAAAGTGCAGCTCGGGTACCTACCTAGTACCTACTTTCGTTCCTATATCTACATTCACTTATCCTTATTATATAAACAGACATAAAAGGGTCAATAGTTAAGTCTATCAAAAATAAAATTCTTTTAACAACGTGCTTTCACTCGAAACTGGTTTGAGCAAATTCAGAGGGTTAGATTATTTTTGCGATTTTCCAGCGAGTTATTTTCGGCTATCTACCACCTTTATTCTTGAACTTACCGACCAGGGTAAGGTGTGGGATGTATCTAGTCGGCACGCGGCATCCAACCACTTCATTGCAAGTGGGAGGTATACGCGGTTCGCCGACTGGCGATTCGTACACCGAGCCTGGCTGGACCTCCTGCCACTAAATGGGGCAAAAAGGTGGAACACAGGTAATCGTGATCGGAGGTGCCGGAGATGCGGGCATGCTCTGGAGTCGCTGCCCCACGTCCTCAACCACTGTCGGCAGTACTCGGCGGCCTGGAAAAGAAGGCATAACGCCATATTGGACAGGCTTGCCGCCGCTGTCCCGCGCGGTGTTTGGGGTGAGGTGCGGGTCGACAGGGCGGTGCCTGAGGTCGAAAGTAACCTCCGCCCAGACCTCGTCCTCATCGACGAGGCTGCGAAGTCGGTGGCGATTGTTGACGTCGCTGTCCCCTTCGAGAACCGGTACACAGCCTTCGTGGCAGCCCGCGAGGAGAAGAGGAGCAAATACGCGGGTGTTGCGGAGGCCCTTCGTGCTAAGGGGTACCGTGTTTCCATCGATGCGATCGTCGTGGGCTCATTGGGCGCCTGGGATCCTGCCAATGATGCCGTTCTTCGCGATCTCCGGATCGCGAGGCGGTATGCGGCGGTGATGCGGCGCCTGATGTGCTCCGACACAATTCGATGGTCGAGGGACATTTACGTCACCTTCGTCACTGGCCCGGTGGGGATGACTAGTCCCAAGGGTCGTCCTACAGGGGGGAGGGGGAAAATTTGAACCCAGCTGCCTTGGGCGCTGGGTATGCGCCGTGCCCCGAGGGGGGTTGATGCCGGCGCATCAAATATTTACGTATTAATGTACAGAAGATTTAACCGCGCGAACGCCCCCACGGGGGAGGCGCTACATGTATATACTTTAAAAGACAAATTGAATTTTTTGTAGACGCGAGAGCCCCCACGGGGGGCACTATTTCTATTTCTCTATGAATTTTAAATACTTGATTTAATTGTAAAATATTCACTAAAGAGCTAAAAGTGATCTCCAAATAAAAATGCATAGTCTTTAGTATCACAAATCACACCTTTTCAGCCCTAGCCATTTTCTTCTAAATCTTTTTTGGGGGTGAAAATTGCTAACAGCTGCGATTTTTTTAATAATACTTTAGGGACCTCTAGCTCTCTACTTTCCAAATGCTTGCTGGGTTCCAAAAATTTGATTCGGGCAATTTCAATTCAAAGTAAACAACATACCTACCTACTATTATGATTTTATCAAATCGGGGAACTGTTTTTTTTTACTAAATGTTATGAACTACCAAGATGGACATTTGCCAGATATTACAAATGGTCTGAAACGCAAAGATTTGAGGAGCCCCACCCTCCCCCTCCCAAATCAGGTAGGTTGTAATAGCTATCATTTTTATTAAAAACTCAGCTGAAAAAATCATCGAGTAATTTATACCTTTTTTAACGGGTTTGAGCATGAGTCAACGCGAGTAATTAAGGCCGAACATGTTTACCTCGTAGGCGAATGCAAATGCAATGGAAATGTGTTACAACGCGCTAATCATTTACGAAACTCGCGATTACAACCTTATTTTGGGTTCATTCTTTTTGAAATTTTTATACATTTTTATTGTTGTTATTTTCAACGCGTTGATTAAAAAAAATTTTTCAAAAATTAAAAGGAAGAAAAAATACAGAAATTTTGGTTTTTCTTCATCCCCTCCCCCAAATATGGTCGAAAATCGTTTAAAATCTACACGAATACTTGGATAACTACAACGCAAAGAATGTCTGGCTTATTTTTGGAAAAAAGTAAAATTTAACGATTTTTGATTTTAAAATGCTACTTTTGAGTCAAATTTGAGGTGTAAGGGTGTCCAAAAATGAAAAATAGTAAGAACATGTGTAACGCGTAAATTCGTGTTGTTGCCAGTCTTTGTGGTATTTACTGGGCCAGCAGGGGTTTTTCCAATTTTCTGGGATGTCACTTTGTTGTCCCCTTCTAACGTGGCCATTGAAACGATCGCGATAAGGCATAGTAGATGGCAAAATTAAATGTGAATCAAGTTTTTCAGAGTTAATTCGCTCTCTACTTTTCTCGAAGTTAATGCTTTTCAACTTAACTATGAATAATATAATTCTGTAATTTTTTGTCTTATAACTTTTACTCGAGTATTCTCGCGTAATATGTGCTTATTATTGAATTTCTTTTGCATCATTTTAAAGTTTTTAACTGTTGTTGTTTCTTATTAACTAAAATTTTTTAAATGCATATTATTTGCTATTTTTGTTATTCTCAATTCATATCTGCGATATTCCATGAATGTATGAATATTTCTTTTTTATTCGAATACTTGTGTGAATCATAATTTCGTGATGAAAATTTACAAATACAAAAACAAAGTTGTCATAGAGTTTGTCAGACATAGATGTGGTTCTTCGAATGATATTTTTGGGTCATTGGTATCTGAAATGGTATAGTGGAATATCTGTCGTACAAATTGTAGGTATAATCGAATCTTGATGTTCCATCCTTCATTCGATTTCAAATTCAGCATCAATTTTGACCGCCTTGATGGGTATATGTTCCATTTGCGTTTATGAAGAAAAAAACAGAGAGGATCGTCTAACAATTGAGCAGTATCGTATATTTATATATAATTATTTTTATTTTTTTTTATTCATAAAAATTTCAATGTAATTGGATTTTAACCATTACACATGAAAAAATCGATTAATACTCTAAAATCCATTTATTAAAAAAAAGTATAGTTTGAAATTTAAGAAAGTCTTATTCAAAATTTTTATCCTCTTCCCCCCATTTTGGATTTGAGGGTTTGGATTATAGTTAAAAACCATCTACACTTTAATTCCGACGGGAAACGAAAGTTTCGTCCATATCCAACCAGTAGTTACGGAGGAGAAGCATAACAAAGAAAAAACCAAACTTTGGAGTTTCATACGTGTATATAGATTACTACTTTGTTTTTTGTTTTCATTATTTATATACTTATGATGATCTCTCATTACACGATAGTACTTCCCTTGCAAAAAAAACACTACTAGTAACTAGAAATCACTACTAATAACTACTAGTAACTACAAGTAAACTAGTAGTTAAATAAACGAATAGTAGTGAATTGTTACTAGTTACTAGTAGTTCAGTTGCAGAATACTAATATCTCACTACTAGTAGTAGTTTGTGATTACAAGTTCATGAATAGAGTAGTAGTTTTTCACTACTTGTACTGTGATTACTAGTTCATCATTACTAGTAGTAGTAGTTTATGATTGCAAGTTCATGAATAGAGTAGTAGTTTTTCACTACTTGTACTGTGATAATTGGTTTCTTATTACTAGTAGTAGTTTGTGATTACAAGTTCATGAATAGAGTAGTAGTTTTTCACTACTTGTACTGTGATTATTAGTTTATTTTACCAAGTTTAACAACAGAGTACTAATTTACTACTACTACTAGCAGTCCAAATAAACACTAGTTCTTGAATAGTAATAGTAGTTTGTTACTGCTAGTGCTTCTCCTGATAGCAAGTTGAAGAATGAAATGTAAGTTATATAGTAATGAGAAACCATTATTTCATTCTTCAATTAGGTATAGTTTTCATGAAGAATAATACTACTGAAGATAGCAACTGTTAGTTATACTAGTAATAAATAGAGCAACTAGTAGTTGTGCAGTTGACTAGTAGTAGGTACTCAAGATATTAATGATTACTAGTGTTCTACTAGTAGTCTACGTATCACTTTGCTTCTCTTAGATGAAATGTGTTGCAGTAATGGATATAAGGAAGAGTTAAATTTAACTGTACTTGAAGTGTAAATACGCACTTCCACCAACAAACTTAAGGCTGTTTGCACATTTTGTGTGAACCAATGGTTTGAATGCATCCTTAGGTGCATCTTAGACGATAAGAAAATGAATGGTATACAGGACTTCCAATTAAATATAAGTATTAATTACTACTAGTATTTAGTAGTAGTGTTTTTCAATATTAATCACTACAAGTTACTAGTAGTGGTTACTTCTAATAAGCACTTGTAGTGACCACTACTAGTAACTTGTAGTGATTAATATTGAAAAATACTACTACTAAGTACTAGTAGTGATCATTACTAGTTACTAGTAGTGTTTTTTTTGCAAGGGTTACGCGGATGAATTGCCTTTTTACTTAATAACATGAAGAAAATTTCACGAACTTTCTATTGATATATAAATTAATTAATTTTGTGCGAATATTTTCAACATAAAATCGTTTAAAGCTGAAAAATGCATAGTTCTCAAATTTTACATACATGTTACTCAAAATTTTCTGCAGTACCTAACTTTAGGTCTTAAAAACATGATCTTATAAGAAATTTAACAAGCTTTACAATGGTATTATAAAAATTCATTTTTTTTTTCGAAATTTTTCAATAATTATGGCTATTTTATATTAAAAAGGTCATAACTATTAGAAATACTTCTAAAAATTAAACATTTTGAACAGAATTTTGTTTCAAATTTCATTTTTTTTTTGTGTTTAAAACATGTTTTAAACATGTGTTTTAAACACTTTTGTTTAAAACGCTCAACCCTGTAATGAGTCCAAGGTACTGGACCTCCGGCAGACACCAATGACATTTTTTTAATGATAATGTCATACCGGCCAGGGAAAGGCTATTTCCACCCAGGTTCTCGACTCTCTATGGTAAATATCGTTCTTTTACAACGATTCTTGTATCATTGTCCCCCTACTGAAAGTGTTGTAAATTAGCGGTACGGTGGTGACAATAATAAAACAAATAGCATATTGATTAATTATCAGTAATTAGTTATAATGAGCATCCCAAGATCCTTCAAATCTTAAAAAAAAAAAAAAAAAAACAAACCATTTAACAATTAATTTTATTAGATAATTAATAATAATTATAGTATATTAATATTTAATAAGTTTTACTTTGATGGTTACCTATTACATTTTTGTTTCTAGATACCATAAGCGTATAGGTACTTAAAATAATCCTTCAAGTTTAATTTTTAAGCGTACCAATTTTTTTCATGTAGACTTATACTTACGAATTATTTTCTAAAATTTTTAATGAATACAAGCAAAAAGTAGCGGGCATTTGTAAATATGAGTGTTCAAGTTTGAATAAATTGTTGTTCAGCGTTATTCCCAAGGCTGTTAACAATAACTAAAACTCTTAACTTTAACTCAAACTGACTCGTATTTTCACATATTAAGAACATAGGTAACTGAATTTAACTATAACTATAAATCTCAATATGTGTAACTGAATAAAACTTCAACTAATATTTTCAGTCCCTAAGACTAAATCAAACTTTAACTTAAACTTAAAAAAGAATCGTTTTGGTTAAAGTCTCAAGCCAATTTCCAATTCTCCATTATTTTGAACGAACATTCAGCAACTTGAGGTTCATTTTAGACCCTTTACGATGCAATCTCAAAGGGTCTATTATTAATGATCTTTTGTTACTGTGAAATAATTATAAGTGGTTTTGAAAATTAAAATTTTAAATGTGAAAAATTTTTAATTAAATTCATTTTATATTTTTGTGAACGCTTGATTTATTAAATTTGGAAACTCTTATGTCTTATTTCATCTTTTCATCGTACATAAAAAGCGAATATGATATAATCGGTAACTACATTATTTCATTATAACTTCAACTTCTTCGACCATTTTAGAAGAAGAATTAAACTTTAACTAACTTTAACTTTAACTTTTTTAACTATAAAGAAGAATTTAACTTTAACCTTAACTCTAAACTTTTATTTTATTCAAGTTAAAACTAGTTTACATGACTTAAACTTTAAGTGAAAAGAATAAAACTGCTAACTTTAACTCTTTTTGTTTTGAAAGACTAAAACTTACTGAATTTAACTAATATACGTTTAAGTTAACAGCCCTGGTTATTCCTGGTATTTTATGCTTTGATAATTCACTGACTTGTTGTTGTGTTACAAATCAGTGAATCGTTCGTTCTTAGTCACGAACCTGGGTGGAAATAGCCTTTCCCTACCGGCCAGTTCGATTTTATCTAGGACAATTTTGATATGACTTAGATGCTCGTCCCATGATGAGGAATAGATTAGAAGGTCATCAACATACGAGGTCACGAAAGACTCTATGCAGAGGCTCTATAAGCTTGCATAATTACACTTCTAAGACAAATAAAGATGACACCTCATCACCATGAACGTGTTTATTAAATCACAATATGACAAAATTCATTACAAAAATGTTATGACGCAAATATAAGCAAAACACAACTAACTATACCAGTGCTGGTGATAGGAACGCAAAGAACGGATCGAAACGGAGAGATTGAAATGATTTTTGAGGGATAGAATCAAAGAGAACGAAATGATTTGAATGAGCGAAGAGCATTATAAGAACGAATCGAAACAATAAAAAAAATTGCCAGTAGAGAGCGAATAGAAACGAAACAAGATCGAAAAAGCGAAGATGAGAACAGATAGAAACAATACAATTCTTTTCACTCCTTTTTCGATTTTTCACATTCCAAGCCTCCAAGGTCAAGCTGTGGCAAAGGGTATAACTAACCAATATTTTCAAGTTATTGCATGTTTATCATGTCTAGCATCCATCTAGCGTCTATACTTTTGAAATGTTTACTGTTTTTCGTTCATAATTTTGTGTCATTTGAATGTCTATTTTTTCAATTCAATACACGTCTTTTTTATTCAGTATTTTTTTTTTTTTTTTTGTAATTTACGTATTTTATTATCAAATATGCCTCGAGCAAAGAAGTGAATATAGAAAATAAAAATCTAAATCAGAATCTAATTAAATTTCGATTTTAGAAATTTTAAGGAAGAAAAAGAAAAAACAAAGTAAATAAACATATATTTGGTATTTAATAAATACGGGAATGTGCATAAATTTCTGGGGAAATTTATCATGTGGAAAGTTATTGGGAAATTTAAGCAGAAAATTTCCTTATATACTTGCCAAATGATTACAAACTATCTGAAATGCAAATATTTGAAAACCCCACCCTGTTTCAACCCATCTTTCCCAAATTAGGCAGGCTGTGTAATAGCCAATCATCTTCAAGTTTGAAAAAAAAAAAAAAAAAAAAGATCGAAACTGAACGATAATTGATTATTATTAGAATGTAAAAAGATAGAAACCGATCGGAACGAAACGTCTAAGAACCAACTGAAAAAACGAATCAGAACGATTCAAAATGAATGAGAGAAGAAAATCAGGATAGAAAACCTATATTTTTTTGAAGATTCGAGATCGAAACAGAACGAAATAAACGTTTCTATCACCAGCTCTGAACTATACTAAAAAGAAATAGGTATGATATATATTAAAAGTATAAGTTTATAGAGTGCGCGCGCGCACATACATACATCGCGCTGCCAGGTATGGTATACAACGTTTACATATGGTGAGGGGAGCAGGGCAGTTCATCCGTACCAGTAAGTACCCTTTGAACCACCACAATAAATGCGGGCGTAGAGTCTTTTGTGCCATATAGCACGCATGTGAATTGGTAGTGGTGCCCTTCGTATGAGAAGGCACAATACCACTGATCCCTCTCATTTAACGGAACCTGGAGGAATCCACGATTGAAGTCCAATGTTGTAAAATACCACGGCTACAAAACCAATTGGAACCGGAACCAAACTAGAACCAAGAACCGATAAAACCTATAAAATTTTGGAACCGGAACGAGAACCAATATCTTGAAATTGGTACTCAAGCTGGAACCAAAACCAAAATGTTTACTACAGAACCCGAATTGGAACTAGAATCAATATGAAAATGTAGTAGTTCTGGTTCTAGAAGAGTTTCATACTCCGCCATTGCCAATAGCTGCGTTCTCTACCTATAGGTATATTGGTCCAGTCTTTAAATTATAATCTGTAAAATCGTCCATCTGCGTACAATGCAAAATTCTGTGATAGTGTTTAAAGCATGATTTGATAAGAATATTGATTATTTGATTAGTATTAGGATAATAATATCAAGATTTTGAGTTATTTCCTTATTTCTCTAGCTTCCCTTGCAAAAAAAACACTACTAGTAACTAGAAATCACTATTAATAACTACTAGTAACTACAAGTAAACTAGTAGTGAATTGTTACTAGTTACTAGTAGTTCAGTTGCAGAATACTAATATCTCACTACTAGTAGTAGTTTGTGATTACAAGTTCATGAATAGAGTAGTAGTTTTTCACTACTTGTACTGTGATTATTAGTTCATCATTACTAGTAGTAGTAGTTTATGATTGCAAGTTCATGAATAGAGTAGTAGTTTTTCACTACTTGTACTGTGATTATTAGTTTATTTTACCAAGTTTAACAACAGAGTACTAGTTTACTACTACTAATAGCAGTCCAAATAAACACTAGTTCTTGAATAGAATAGTAGTTTGTTACTGCTAGTGCTTCTCCTGATAGCAAGTTGAAGAATGAAATGTAAGTTATATAGTAATGAGAAACCATTATTTCATTCTTCAATTAGGTATAGTTTTCATGAAGAATAATAGTACTGAAGATAGCAACTGCTAGTTATACTAGTAATAAACAGAGCAACTAGTAGTTGTGCAGTTGACTAGTAGTAGGTACTCAAGATATTAATGATTACTAGTGTTCTACTAGTAGTCTACGTATCACTTTGCTTCTCTTAGATGAAATGTGTTGCAGTAATGCATATAAGGAAGAGTTTAATTTAACTGTAATTGAAGTGCAAATCCGCACTTCCACCAACAAACTTAAGGACTGTTTGCACATTTTGTGTGAACCAATGGTTTGAATGCATCCTTAGGTGCGTTGTAAAGTTTTGAAAACCATTTTCCATCTTGGACGATAAGAAAATGAATGGTATTCAGGACTTCCAATTAAATATAAGTATTAATTACTACTAATATTTAGTAGTAGTGATTAATATTGAAAAATACTACTACTAAGTACTAGTAGTGATCATTATTAGTTACTAGTAGTGTTTTTTTTGCAAGGGTCGCTCGGCAAATAAACCTTAAAATTCATCAAAAATCACATTATTTCCCTGGTTTCATAATATACTATTTATTATGAATTTACACTTATTCATTACAATTTACATAACCATTTTTCAATATTATTTTTCAAGTTTTGATTTCAATACTTCCTTCGCCCTGATTATGTTTGGAAAATGGAATATTTTCATTACAATTATTTACATCACCATTTTTCAATAATATTATTTGTCAAGTTTTTGTTTCAATGCTTCCGCCTGATTAGGTTTGAAAAATGGAGTATTTTGATAGGTCACACGTGTTGTTTTTTTTTTGGAACCGATATCATAAAACTGGAACCAGAACCAGAACCAAAACCAATATTTGAGAACCAGAACCGGAACCGAAACCAGCGTACACGAGTGGCATACCACATGGTGACGCAGATGGGATAATAATTCCCTCTTCCAACCACCCCTTTATTACTTTATCCACTTCACCTTTTTTTGGATAGTGGGAGCGAGCGATACTTACACCGGAGTTTATCTAGCTTTGTTATGTATTCAAAGCTATGGATGTATGGTGACAACGCAATTGCGAAAAAGGGTCTGCATGTCAGATGCGACTGAATCGCAATCTACCTCACGTCCTATACCAACTAAACCCACGGACGTTAACTATAATACCTGGATATTTGGCTGCGTGTAAATAAAACGGCTCTGAAATAGAAATATAAGCCACGCCCACCGCAACGTTGCTTTAAACAGTATTAAAATTCAAAATTATAAGCCACCACCACCACAACGTTTTGTGATCAGCCAAATATCCAGATATTATGGTTAACGTCCGTGACTAAACCTACAAACTCTGCAGCAGTTTTGAGGTCAGCCTTTTCAAAAGGAAGTTCATAGAGCATATGCCGACCTGGGTATTTGAAGTTGACTAAATAATCTTCATAGTTACAGCGCATTTGAAGATCTCGCATGGTAGCTCCGCCGATTAGCATGCGACGATTTAAATTCGTGATGATGCTAACAGGAGTTTCAATCTTACAACGTTGTTCATTGGGCAATTGAGTCACTTCGAACTGCAGCACAGCGTGACACTTAGGCTTTATCAGCGACTTTTGGGCTGCAAGATTATACAGAGTATTGCTAGTTGATGCAGGTATTATGGTTGAGATATACTCTGGCTGTTTTTCTTCAAGTTGATTAAACAACACCTCCCCGATGAAGGTGTACGCGCTGCCATTATCTATAAGACATGTTTCCTCGCATGAACCGAGTGATAATAGAATCAACGCAGGATGGTCGACCGATACATTTCCAAGTTCACCATTCTCTTCTATATCTGAATCGATAAGATTAATTTCGTTGGTTGAGTTATCAGTAGTTTCGGATACTTTAAAGGTAACTGTTGGTGTATTAGGCCTCATATTTGGAGATTCATACTCTAATCCTAGAGACTTGTCAATGATATTTACAGTTTGTTTAGGCCGTGATAAGATGGAGATTGGTTGCGTTGATTCTGTAGTCGCTGGTTTAATCGGCGCAGTTGAAATGTACTTAGCTAGCCGATGACATATTATATTGTATGCTTCAGCGTTAAAATGAACGTCGTCCAGTTTTCCAGTTGGCGATATTTTGCGATGAAGGGCTAGTCTAGGTGTATACGCGACCTTTCTCGCGGCAACATACTTCATAATTTTTCGGCCTGATATTCTGGTTTTTGTTGAGCCATTACTCCGAATAATTAGAAGAGCTTAGTTATAAGCTGATTATCGAGAGATTTGTAGAAAATTACTGTATTTGTTTCTTGTAATTTCTCCTAATACTCAACGTCGTTTTCCCTATTAAATCTTGGTGCGATACTGAATAAAATTATTCGCTCAGTACCATAACCTTTCATTCTTCTAATTACTTCTTTGAACTATACTCTGAAGACAGTGAAATCATAATGACAGTGTGTCACATCGTTTCAGCTAATATGGACTATTACATTTTTAGAAACCAGTGGCGTTGTTTTTAATTCAGCGATTAAGCGATCAATTGTATTTCCTGATTGGCACAATAGAAAATTTTCGGGAGAATTAATACAATTGATAATCCCTTTCGCGATCGAATTGCCTAATATCTGCCAGCTATTATATATTGCGGGTTTTTCATTTTAATAAGTTGTTGAATGGCGACGTTTTGACTTACAGGTTGCGTCGCTTGATTTGGTGGTTGCGGGCTCTTTGGTGACTGTTTTGTCATTGACATGGCCAGAGACTAAGCCCTCGACTCCGGCCCATCAGCATTCCCAACGGTGTTTTTGCTTTTATACCCTATGGTCTTTTAACGAGAATCTATTGTTTTTTATACGCTGGTTTTCCACAATGTTTTTCCACGATTCAGATTTTTTGGACGAAGATTCGATGACATTTACTGACCATTCGTCTTTAGGTTCAGATATTGAAGTGTCACTTGATGGAGACTCAGATGACTCATCATGAGCCAAAAATTGACAAATTTCATCCAGTTCGACACATTTTTTTGAGAAGGACTTCGAAGATTTACCCTTGAATAATTTCTTAGACGTTTTCTTAATCTCATTACCTGAGGCATGATTGTCATCCTCCCTAGAGAGATCAGTTTCTTCGAGAATGACCTTGACATTGTGACGGGTCCAGTATGCTAAGTCACGATGGAAATCGTGTCTGCGGAATTTTAGGTCTTTTTCTCGGTCCTCAATTCTATCGTATATATATAAATAGTCCTCGCTAGTCATCTTTTTGAGGTTCCAATCATACGTCAAATCTCGTAAGTATGATCCGACTTTCTCTGGGAGTTTTCAAGATAAATATAAAATTTGTCGAGAGGGGTCCACCATCATATTGTAACGAAGTCTTTCGAGCCATAGTCGGACAAAATCGGCGCTCTTTTGTCCTTTGTAGAGCGGGTACTCCAACTCGAGCATTTCCAACCATTCGTCAGTCTGATGCGCAGAATTATAGAAGGTTTCGAGGAAATCGTCGAGTAACTCTTCAACAAGAGCTTTTTGATTGATGGTATTTCTCCAATGACGAGCCTTACCGCCCTTAAGAGACATGAATGTTTGAACGGTGTCCGAATTTGTTACACAATAAGGTGCAACTTTTTTGGCCCATCAATTATGAATTGATGGACATTCCGTACATCTTGCTCTGGGTTAAATCCCTTTGGAAATTGGTATTTCGAGCAGAACTTAGAAATCCGCTTCGTGGTATTTTCGTGTACACGGTTTAAAATTCAAATGTTGGTTACAAATAGTGGTTGATCGGTTCAATCGACGATGTAGGTCATCATCTTCGCGTCCACCACCTTGATTATTGTCTCATTGATTATTACCGCGTTGATTTTCATCAGAGCTACTACTGCTCCGGCCTGCATGGTTATTGCGTTCCTCATGGCGACGTCAGAATCCATATCGATCGTTACCATCCCGGTTTGATCTACGACTGCGATGTGAGGAAGACGAATGGTCGCTTGGGTCGCCTGCACCGCCTGCAGTACGTGAGGGTTGGCAGTTTTCGCGTGGTGAGTGCCCACCGCTGTTACATCGTTGATTCCCTGTTCACGATGGATTTGCTAAAACTGCTCAGTAAAATTGGCACGTAGCGTTTGTAACGTTGTTATCGGGTGTAAAGAGTTTCGTCGAGGATGCAGTAACTGCGGCAAGGGATCGTGAGATCGTGGGTGATCTTCTGGTGCGGACATCTTGTGATATGCGAATTTTTTCAGGGTATTCAGTCGTACGTTGATGGGAATGTCATTTTGTGAGCGATTTAAGTGAATGGGCATGTTCGACTTGCGACCTTGTTTTGAGTAGCTGGAGCAATACGTCTCATTCGTGGCATTTGATGACTCATTACTCATGAGCGCAGCTAGAGCAAGTTGAGCCATACTTGCTTGCTGAGCATCAATGTCTATTATACGTTAATAAGAACAAGATGGTTGTGGCAGGAGCGCAACTGTTGTCGTCATTGTTGTTCTTGTTGGATGATGAGTCGAGGTAACAGTTGTCAACAGCGGTAATGAGTGAACAAGCGAGTCATTAACACTGGTAGATGCATTAACAACAGATGACGTGTGAGGAGATAAACTCAACTCAATTCGCTGACTGCTCTTGTCGCCTGATAATGGAATAGGTGTTTGAGAGGCGACCTCCAGCTCGGTTGCTGGATTTGAGGTTATATACGCGGCAACCTCAGGCCTCGACCAAATAGATGCGATAAAGTCATCAGCTTCCTTTGCAATAACATTTGTTGTCACTGGCGCATATCGAGCAACAGCGTCAGCTACAGCCTCAGCGATTGTAGTTGAAATCAATGTTGCAGCTGTTGTGACTGTTTGGAGGATCGACGTGGTACCCACCACGGTAGAAATAACAGCGGTAGTTGTAGTCCCAGTGGATACCATGGTCGTATTTGATGTGACCATAAATGTTACCGAGGGCTTAGTTTTTGTCACAGTATTTGTTGCAACCAATGACATGGCCGGTAAAGTCGATGCCACAGAAGCTTTCGGTGAAACGCCTTAGTTGGAGCTCTCCAATTTGCTCCTCTTAGGCGTTGTTGGCACCGTATTAGACAACGGAGTGGCACCGGAGGTCACTATCGTTGAATTCGAAGCGGTTGATTTGCTACTTGGCTGTGCACTAGACATGAATTTTTTGAACTGGTGCGGCAAGCCGCGATCAGGTAGCTGGCGGTATCAAAGTCAAAAAATATAAACCTACAAGACTCTAATTTATTATCGGAGGGCAGATAGCCACTCTAGGTCCTACCAAGGCTCTTATTTTGAAATAAAAATAATTTTAATTTGAGAAGCGATTTTGTCTTCCTATATTTGGCAACAAAAATCGTGTATATAACAAAAACATTCAGCCAACAAAAAATGGGGAACATTATTAACCAAGATGGCGATCGGTTCCCCTAAAAGGGGTACAGTTAGGTATGCAATAAGTTAACTTATTTGAATTTGGTCAAGACTCGCGACAGGTGTTAGACGACAATATTATTAATTAATTAAACAAACAGAATGCTTTCGAGGTTCTCATTGCTCGTAGTGCTTTAAGTTCAAGTGAAAATTGAATCATTATGGTTCTTGATTCTTAATTTTTTATTATTAAATTATGAAGTTATTGTGAGGAGGATAAACATTATAAATTTAAAACAGTTGAATACTAAAAAAAAAAAAAGAAACAATGTTTTAAACCTTTTTTTTTTCATGAAAGTTTTTTGTCTTAAAACGAAAAATCTGTTTTTAAACAATAAAAACCCGTTTTTTGTTTTTTATTATAAAAAACGGTTTTTTAGAAACCCTGGTTAACACATTCTTCGAGACTTGGAATTTTTTTGAAGTAGAAAAAAATAATGTAACTTACTTAAATTACATAACATTGCACATCCTTAATAGGACCCGAACAACTGCTTGAGCGCTTTAGCGAGGGTCTATGGGGCATGTATGATTTTATCAGTAGTTTCCACCATTCAGACGGTTTATAAATCACTTTAAACACGTAGCCAGCAAATTTTTCTTAATATATAAAGAAAATGCATGCTTTGTTTACATTATACATGCCCCATACAGCCTCACTAGAGCAGTTATACTTTTTACCACTAGATGTTAGCCATTTTGTGTTCGGGTCCCAAGTGAGTACCAATGCGCACTTTCTATTTCCATCTTACCTCTAGTAAATAGTGATGGAAACTATCGATAGCATTGTTGATGAAAAATATCACTATCGATAGTATTATAAATCGTTATCGATACTATCGATAACTATCGATAGTTCCAAAATTGAAAAAAATACTATTATGAAAAATGAATAAATGAAAAACTTCATGCACGATTATAATTTTTTTACTAGTTTTCACATACAGAAATTTTTAAAAGGGTATTAAATAAAGATTTAAAGAAGTAAAAAAGGTCATTATTTACTTTTTGCAAGTATCTTTTTCGTTTTTGGTGTTTCATTTTCATTTTTCAGCCTAGTAAGCATGAACCAAGCCGTTTAATGAGACAATTGACGAAAAAACAAAAATAGTATCGATAGTTAAACGATAAATTCACTATTGATATTTTCGATAGTTTTTTCAAAAGCTATCAATAGTTTCCATCACTACTAGTAAAGATACGTTGGTGCACATCAAGTCGCACCCCTACTGCAATAACACCACATCTCATAAAAACATTTTTGACTGCAAAAACACCACATCTCAAAAAACAACCAAAAATAATTTGCGTTGTGAAAATCTGCCTTTACCATTGGAAAGAACGTGAAAAATTAGTAAGGATCAATTAAAAAAAATAAATGAATTTGAATTCGTAATTCGTTATTTATAAAGCAAATAAAAAGCAATTTTCTTGAGTTTCGGTTATCTATATTTATAAAGGTGAGAAATTGTTTGTTTGTATGTTTGTAAGCTTATAACTGGAGAACCGTCGAAGGGATTTTTTTGAAATTTCGAATTCGAGTTTCTATCGCTACGGAATAGGTTTTAAGATCGTCGTTTCGAATTTAGCCCCCAGGTGGGGGGGAGGGGTCCCAAAATTTCATTTCCGGACCCCCGTCTCGAAATTTTTTTCCTATTTTTCCGTCTAACCTATTCTACAGCGCGAGTACTTCATTTTTTGTAATAACTCCCGATGAGCCCCGAGGCACCCTTCACTTTAATCGGGGCCCAAAGTTCCGAAAAAAAAACCAAAATCGACGAAATTAAATTTTTTTCGAATTTATCCTAAACATCTCATGTAAGGCGATGTCCCATGATTGTGCTCATTTTCAACTTCTTAGCCCCAAATGGGGGGAGGACCGAGCGAAAACCGAAATTTTCGTATTTTCGCTTCCGTTCGACCGTTTTTAATTTTTTTCAATTCTACGTCTTTGGATCCACAACACGAACGATATTTCAAAAATTCGAGAAAATCGATTGGTAAATGATCCCGCAATTGAAGACGAATGTGCGGAGAATTTCTATATTTTTGCGACGTTGGTCGCGTTCGCGCAACGCGTTCGTTGCTTCGGCTGTAGGGACCAAACAGAAACGAAACCTGTCTGACCTTGAGCGTGGCGAATTTCAACGCTTGAAAACGCTACTCTTATAATACGTATAATGGGGCTGGAAAATATTGGAATGAAATTTTTTTTGTATACATTTTTTTCATCGAGGGTTCCTCTTTAAGTAGGTACAAAAAAAAAAATTCGCCCGTTCTACAAAATTTTATTCGACGTTAACGAAAAATTTCCCATCTTTTCTAATAATTGGTATATAAACATTTTTTTTAATGCTACTCACATAATTTCACAACACAAATATTAAATTCAAGAATAATTGCAATCGGACGGTATAAACCAAAGTAATAATGAAAATACCAAAAAATACAACGCGCTTAAGCGTGGGTGATAATTGTTTACAAAATTTAACGGCTCTTTTGCCAACATCTGCAAATCGTAACATGAAGTTCGTTACATGCGATTTAATGGTTGACACACAAGGATCGATTTAATTATCGCATTAATTTCATTCTATTATTCATCTTTAAAAACTATCATCATCAAATGAAAACTATTACCGATTCGTTGGATATTTTTCATATTTTCAGTGAAAATATGTTGATTTTTTCGGTGTGTTTGACCTTAAATTTTCGCGTGGATGGATATACTTCATGTTCAAACCCGTTAGAAAGGGTATGAAGTACGCGATTTTTTTTTTTCTTTCCAAAGGTGTTCCCCATATAACTTATTTTCCCTTTATGAATTTTAATTTTAAAAAAAGTCGAAATAAAACGTGCATTTTAAACGTTTTTGAAAAAACGGACAACTTTTGAAATAATGAACCAAAAAAAAAAAAAAAATACATCCGCGTATGTAGTTTTACAACACGTCAAAAAAATGAATGTTATTTTTCATACAAGCAATTATGATAAGTTTTAGAGCCGAAAATTAGAATCTCCGTGCACGTTTTTGCAGAGCATAAGCGCGTGTATTAGCACAACAGTCTGTCAAATTTTAACGGTTTTTTGACTGATGACTTTGGAATTTTTTCTTAACACGCCAGTTGTTGATTGTCATCGCAACTACCCACAGCTTTTTTCAGTTTCATTGACACTACTCTTAAAATACGTATAACGGGGTTGAAAATATTGGAATGAAATTTTTTTTTGCATACATTTTTTTCATTGAGGGTTCTTCTTTAAGTAGGTACAAAAAAAAAATTCGCCCGTTCTACAAAATGTTAGCATCTCATCCGCACCTACTGGTCCGATTTTGACGAAATTTTGGTTTCCCGTCCGAATCAACGTGTAGATAGTTTTTAACTATAATCCAAATCCCAACCCCAAATTGGGGGAGGAGGATCAAAATTTTGAATAGGGCTCTCCTAAATTTCAAAACTAAATTTTTTTTTGATAAATGGATTTTAGAGTATGAATTGATTTTTTCATGTTCGTACCATTTTTCATTTTTGAAGCACCCTTACCCTCAAATTTGACTCAATAGTGGCATTCTAAAACCATAAATCGTTAAATTTTACTTTTTTTCAAAAATAAGCTGCACATTTTTTACGCTGTAGTTACCCAAGTATTCATGTAGATTTTTAATGCTTTTCGACCATATTTGAGTGAGGAGGTAAAGAAAAACCAAAATTTCTGTATTTTTGCTTCCTTTCAATTTTTGAATTTTTTTTTTTTTTTAATCAACGCGTTGAAAATAACTATAATAAGAATGTATAAAAATTCCTAAAAAATCGACCTAAAATAAGGCTGTAATAGCGAGTTACAAATTCGAAAATCTTCAACGTTCGTAAGTGACAAGCGCGTTGTAAAACATTTTCGTTGCATTCGCGATTCGTTAGGTGCGAGTTACACGAGATAAACACGTTCGGCCTTAAATACTCGCATTCGTATGCTCAAACCCGTTAAAAAAAGTATAAATTACGCGATGATTTTTTTTTCAGTGTATTCCCCATACACTTTATATCCAATTATGAATTTGAATCTTAAAAAAAATTCAAATAAAACGCACATTTGAATGGTTTTTCAAAAAATGAATTACATTTGTATACGTACTTTTACAGCAGGAAAAAAATGAACAATATTTTTCATAAGCAATTATGATGAGTTTTAGAGCCAAAATTGGAATCTCAGTGCACCTTTTTGCAAGCGTGTATTAGTACAACGGCTGATGACTTCAGAATTTTTTCATAACACGCCAATTGTTGATTGTCATTATTACTACCCACAGATTTTTTTGAAATTTAATTCAAATACTTTACTTATAAAGAAATTTAATTACTTATGAACAATCAAATTTTTCCCACATCATTTTTGTACATCCCCATAGAAAAAAAGAAATACTTCAGCTTAGAAAAGCTTATGAATCTGTGTTAAAATCAATTTATAAAGGGGAGACTCGGGCATATAGAACAACCTTTTTTTTAGTTAGTTCTAAAATACGCTGTAATTCCAAAAAACATCTGGAAACAGCTTTATTATGAAGAAAAAACATTTCTCTTTCAGAATAAATAGCACAGCCACAATTTTGATGATTCTTTATGCCTGGCCGGTTCTGTTATTTTATGGAATTAATGGTTGTTATTCAAAAGTGAAAAGAGTTGATACGAATCGAACGAGCGAAGCGAGTTAGAAATAAAAAAAGCAAACGATGTGAGCGAGCGACCAACGGGGGCCTGGGGGCGGAGCCCCCAGCTGGCAGCGCGAAGCGCTGCTAGTTTTATATATTTTGAGATGTGGTGTTGTTGCAGTAGGGGTGGGAAGTGTACAACTCGCATCTGATATAGCGCTCTCTATCAGGTTCCTTAATGCGTAATGCTAAGAGTATGGCTTTTAGCTCTCCATATTACTATATTAATACTCAAAAGAGTACACTGAATTGAAAATTTCATCAACTTTATTTAAAAAAACAAATACAAAAGGTTGAAATGAACACGTTGCGAACCCACAGATCACATCAATGTTTGTTGAAGTCGAAAAACAACACAGGTTTTCTTATAGTTTATGTTCATAAATAATAATAAACGATAAAAACTAATGGTATCACGATAAAGTGCTAGCTGCACTCGTTGGTTGAAATCTCAAGAAAACATTATTATATACCTTTGTTTTTTTACATTCTAATTTAATGTTCATCAATACTGATGAACTTCCTACTTAAGATTTTAACATAAGATCATATACTAAGATTTGGCTGAAAACCATGCATGGGTTGTGAACTATAATAAGCAATTAAGAGACGAGAAATTAGATAGCTAAGTAAAAATAACGAATGAAAATTTTTCAAAAAACTATTCGAGTAAAGTGCTGAATATAGGGTTCAGTGTTACCAGGTTTATCATGGTTGAAGTCGCAAGTTTCGTCGACTCGACTCGCCCAAATCGCCCAAACTTACAAATAAACCCTGACAGGGGCGTAACTAAGGGGGGATGGGGGGAGCTTCCCCCCAAGTGTTTTGAAAAGTTGGGAAATTCATAATTGTTCAACACTGAAAGTGGGAACTTGAATTTCTTTTGGGAAAATAAGAACTCGAATAAATTCGAACTGATGCCAACTTATATCATGTATAGCGCACAACCAGGGACGTAGCCCCCTTGGCTTTTGGAAAGTTGGTAAATTTGGAGTTTTAGCGTAGTTGATAAACTTGACCACTTGCGCAGTATTATTACAACAGATATTTTTAAATTTTTTGAAGACTAAAAAAAAAAAAAGGTTGTTGGTAAGATTTCATGGTATTAGTTGGCAATTTTTGGTTTTCTCCCCCCCCCCCTGAAGAATGTCCTCGATACGCCCCTGAACCCTAAGCGATTTCTACGATCATCTAAATTTGAATTGAACGATGGGAAATCCAGTTCTTTGGAGTTATTAATAATTGATGATTCATTGATTCGTACAAAACTCACGAAAACAAAAAATGTCTAAAAATGAAACTGGTCAGAAGGGTGATATTGAATGAATTTGTTATATATTTTGGCATAATAAGAAATCGCCCAATTTGCGAGCAGTCGCCATTCCATATTTTCGATCGCAAAAATCATGTTGGAAGTCGCCCATTTTGGGAAAAATCGCCCAACCTGGCAACACTGATAGGGTTGCGTAATATTTGATGTTCGATATTTGTAACGAAATATTTGCAAACATATCAAGATTCGGTAAATAACCGAATATAGTTCATGAAAAAAACGCTAGGTGTGAAACTAAATTTCATGCTTTACAAAATAAAAACCAAGCGACCAAAAGCCGAAGAAAACAAAACAAAATAAATAATTTGGTCAATTGTCGTGATTGTATCATGTGCTAATTTGTTAGCGATCCTAGGTTTTTTTGATGAAACTATATTTGGATATTAACCGAATAAGCAAATACCTGACAAATATGATATTTATTCGAGTGATATTAGGTTACAGTCAAATATTAAACAACCCTAGCTAAATGTATTCATTTTATCGGATTTAAAATTTTAGATTGAGTTTGTTCTTGAAAAAGTACCGAATCTTTTTCACATTTTGAACAAGTAGGCTTATGAGTTTGCAAATGATACCTCAAGGGCGTACAAATAATATGAAACAAAGGTGTAAAAAATATGAACAACACGTGTATTACATAATATCGTTTGATAAGCATAAATATGTATGGGCTATAAAAACAGACTGACTGCCCATTAGAGCAAACAGCACTACAGAAACTTACTATCTCGCTACTTTTAAAACCTTGTAAGTGCCAAATTTCCGAAAATGCTTTTTTTTTGGTTTTAGGTACAGTTTTTCATCCTATTTTAGTTAAAAAAATTAATTTGACAAAATTCTCATTTTAAAAGCCTAAAAAATGGAATTATAAAACCTCGTAAGTCTTCAAAACAAAAAATCAGCTCAAAAAAACGCGTAAGTCCATAAAGCACGATTGAACAACGTGACTGCAATGAAAATTGAATACTTAGGATGTGAATGTGAACTCTTTACTAATTGAGGAAGCAATAGAGGAAGTTGTATTAAATGAGGAAGATGTTTCTGGTGGTTTGCAGGTAAGCATTAAATTTTATCAAAAATAAAAAGTTGTTCTTTTAGTCAGGAGAGGGGCTGGGTGTAAAAGCTTGAATCATTACACTCTCGGAATGATCAGTTACTCATATAAACCGCACCTGACAACACTGCTTAAAATATCAGCAAACTTCACAAACCAATGAAGGAAGAATTCAAATTTTTTCCAAATCAACAAACGAAATATATGAATTTGTAGCATTATTTTCATCTTTCTAAATCTTTGTAAAAAGTAAAGACTCATTCTAAGTGAGCGTGAAGAATATTGCAAGCCAAGCTAACAGTCTATTCATCTATGGTATCTCACACGCGCAATCAAGTCGCTCATCATGATTACTTCAAAATGCGCGTAATTTTTAAAAAAGTTTGATCAGTGAATCACTGTAACATCAGAAAAAGAGCTTTCCTTTAATCAATCCGGCGTGACTACTGGCACCAAGTGAAGAGGTAGATTCTTCCAAGGAGTCAAGATCCAACGCAGACTCAATCATCGTGGTATCATGCAACAGTTGCAACTTACTGGCGCTTAAAGGTATTAATGTAAGCGTATTCTTATCACCATTCGATACTTCAACGTCGTCTAAATCCAGATCGATTTTTGAAATGTCAATAATTGTTCGGTCTTTATTCTGATAATTATTGTTTTTCTTCTCAACGTCTTTGTTTCTGCCAGAATTATAATTTTCTTCTGCAATGAATAATTGTAATCGAATTATCATACTTTTGAGTTAGCATAAACAAATACACTGAACAGGAACATTATTCAATAGACTGATTTCGCGTGACGTCACAACTAAGAACGAATGAATCACTGGAACCAACGCGGAAACAACGCGTCTTGTTTATAAAAATGATCAACTTTATACGCTCGTATCTCGGGAACTAGTGAATATTTTTGAAATTGGTTCAAGATTCTGAAAGTAGGAAGTTGAAACTTTCTAAAGATATGAATTTCATTGAAATTCACGTTTTGAGTGCCTCGAAAAAAGAAATAAAAAAAAAGGCCTGTATATAGGTGTATGTGTTTTCCAAAAAAATTCAATTCATGTTTTTCCTAAGCTTCTATTCGAGATTCAAGGGTCATGACTTATTAAAAAAATTCCAAACATTTTTGCAAATGTTACTAAAATTGATTTTTTTTTCTATTTTTCTTCCAATTCTTTCATTATTTTTTTTGAATATCCAAAATGCTTTTTTCATTTTATTTTTATGAAACAAAAAAATTTTTCAAATGTGAAATTTTCGTAACAATAGTGAATTCAAAAAAAAGAAATCAATAAAACTAAGAAAGGTGCAAGTTTTGAACGTTTGGATAAAGGGCATGATGAGATAAGATAGTCGAAAATGCCCCAGAGAGCTTCTGAACGGTTTCTAGGGACAGGATGGGCTATATAAAAAAAAAATTGACCAAAATTTCAGGCTCTAGTTGCGCCTATTTTCAAAGATATAAGCAAGAACAAGTTTTTCAATTAAAATTATTTTTCTCGTCTTATTATAAAGGTGGAAAGTTGAAATTTTATTCTATAGTATCTTGACAATAAAAGGCTTTTTCAGTCATTTTTTTAATTTTTTCAATCAATTTTAAAAGAATTATGCAATTTTTAAAATTTTAAACCTCCATTTCTATAGCAAGTTTTTGAGGTGCAATTATGAAAACATTACATAAAATGTATCTTTTACCACCAAACATACCATAAAAATTTCAAAATTTTTGCAGTGGTGCAACATACTCAAAAGGCATTACTACAATGTGAAAAAAAAAGAACCTGAAACAAAAAATATTGAAGATCCAATTTCATATATTCTTTAGATTTTAATTTTTGAAATGTTTGCGATGAAGCAAAGCGAAACACTGAATATAAACACTACAAGTGCTTGAGTAACATTTCGAAGCTACGTATCTTTGTACAGTTATCGCGCAAAATATCATCATCATCTACTTTTTACCCTAACATCTTTGAAAACTTATTCGCAGAAAATATTAACATTTCATTTTTACCTCCACTTTGAGACCCCCTAAGATAATTACTTGAAACACAAAAATCGGCAATTTTCTAATGTATTTTATGGCATCATGAAAAACGTGAATTTCAATGAAATTCATATCTTTAGAGAGTTTCAACTTCCTACTTTCAGAATCTTAAAACCGAATTCAAAAATATTCACTAGTTCCTGATATACGAGCGTATAAAGTTGATCATTTTTATAAACAAAGCGCGTCGTTTCTACTCTGGCTCCAGACGATGCTTTTCTTTCATTGTTCATACGTCATCACGAAATCGTTCTATTATAGTCTGTTCCATTTAAGAAAACGAAAACACATCGGCTCAAATTGTGCGCTTTAAGAGCTTACTAATTATACCGTGCGTCCAAGTGATTTGGGCACAATCAACGAAAAAATCTCTTTACCAATTATTCGAAATTGGTTTTTTCAAATGCAAAGAAATTGTAAAGCTGTTGAAATGAATTTATCAGCCTTAAAATTCATTAAAGTAATTTTAAAAATGATTTCTAATTTAGAAATATTAGTTTAACTTTTATTATGTTATTAACGAACTGAGATTTTTGCGCTGATTGTACCCGAATCACTTGAAAGAGGAGAACGTCATTACAGGAAGTGTTGCCAATACAGCCGCCACACAAGACAGGATAAAGTACTGTACTGAATTAGCGTGCAACACATATGTAAGGAATTTTGACCTGTTCCTACCGAGTACCTTGTGGCTGTGGGGCGAATGTACGCGGTATTAACGCTGAAGGTCGTGGGTGAAAATCCTAGTAGAGTTCCCATTTTTTTTTTTCAATATAGTCAAATTTTCTTTTCAAGTTTTTTTGTCAAGTTTTTTTTTTTATATTTTTTTTAATTCTACAATTTTTACATTATTATTTATTCCACCCTTCGAACCTTCAGACTTGGAACTTTCATACTTACATTCCTTACCTCAAAGTTGGGTTTACTTAGGTTTAATTTATTAGGGTTTTTGCTTTAGCCCGCAAAAACCCTATAGCAATCACTTTTTTTTTTTATTCTTTTCAGTCTTCTGGCACAGATCAAATAACCAAACAATTGCGCCATCTAACGGACTACCGGTAGTACCTATTAGTTTATTTTTTGTTACGCCATGCTCCTTTTCATGATGGCTACTTACGTTTTTTTTTTTTTTTTTTTTTTTTTTTATATATATATATATATATAAATAATGGCCATTAAGATAAATGTGAATAGAGAGATAGAACTAACTACATTTTTCAACCTTCGTATCAAATGAAAATTGGAAGAATGATATTTTGATGCGTATAAACGTATATTAGTTAAATTCAGTTAAAGTTTTAGTCTTTTAAAACAAAAATAAGAGTTAAAGACTTGAAGTTAGCAGTTTTATTCTTTTCACTTAAAGTTTAAGTTATAGTTAAAGTTGATGTAAACCAGTTTCAACCTAAATAAAATAAAAGTTTAGAGTCAAGGTTGAAGTTAAATTCTTCTTTATAGTTAAAAAAGTTAAAGTTAAAGTTAGTTAAAGTTTAATTCTTCTTTTAAAATAGTTGAAGAAGTTGAAGTTAGAATGAAATAATGTAGTTACCGATTATATCATGTCCGCTTTTTATGTACAATGAAAAGATGAAATAAGACATAAGAGTTTCCAAATTCAATAAATTAAGCGTTTACAAAAATATAAAATGAATTTAATTTAAAATTTCACATTTAAAATTCTAATTTTCAAAACTACTTAATATAATTATTTCGCAGTAACAAAAGATCATAAATAATAGAAAATGGACCCTTTGAGACTGCATTGCAAAGGGTCTAAAATGAACCTCAAGTCGCTGAATGTTCGTTCAAAGTTGGAAAATTAAAAATCGGCTTGAGACTTTAACCAAAACGATTTTTTTTTAAAGTTTAAGTTAAAGTTTAATTCAGTTTCAGGGACTGAAAATATTAGTTTAAGTTTTATTCAGTTACACATATTGGGATTTATAGTTATAGTTAAATTCAGTTTTATTCTTAATACGTGAAAATACAAGTCAGTTTGAGTTAAAGTTCAGAGTTTTAGTTATTATTAACAGCCCTGGAAAAACATTTGAATTTTTCAACTTCATTAATAAATATTAAAAATTTTGAATTAGAACATGAAAAGAGATAGGTTTGAAAATGGAACATGCACCTATCAAAATTCAACTAACTTTGACATAAGAAATGAAATAAATTGATTTAAATCAGTGTTGTAGGAACAAACCCAAGAACGAGAACGAAGAACAACAAGAACAGAGAATTTTCATTGTTCCTGAGGAACAGAACCAAGAACGAGAACATAAAACTGATATGTATGAAGAACAAAGAACAGAACGAGAACAGAATATTTTCAAACTGAAAGATCAAAGAAGGAAACAAGAACCAACTAATGTAAAATGCTGAGGAACGAGAACAAGAACAAGAACGGATGTAATTTCGGGTTGTTCTTCGTTCTTTTGAAAGTTAATGATTTATCATAAAATTAATAAAATATCATGAGGGGAAAGAGAAAATAAAAAACTTCTAAAAGCGGACAAATGCTGCGTATACCCGTATAAATCCTTTTTTTTTTTTATTAATTAGCTTCAATTAATTAATTTTCAATTTCAACAACAACATAAACTGTAAACACGTTATCAAAAAAAAAAAGAAAGAAAGAAAGAAAGAACAAAAGAAAAAGTTGAAGAACGAGAACAGAACGAAGAACGAACAAGAACGAGACCATAAAGAATTGAAAGAACAAAGAACAGAACGAGAACAACATTGTAAAGAATTAAAAGAACGAAGAACGGAACGAGAACAGTTGAAACATTGAGAATAAGAACGAGTTAGGAACAGGATCAAATGACTGGGTTTTTCCAGGAACAAGAACAGGAACAAGAACAGACATGTGTTCGTTCCTGCAACACTGATTTAAATTAAACAAATTGAATTAAAATTATTTCAAAAAAAATCAAAATATAAAACTTGAATTAAAAAATATTATTATTAAAATGACCGAGAAAATTGTATAGTTTTTATTATACAAACCCTTAAAATTTAAAATAATTATGCTTTAAGTCTTTAAAATGAATTTGTCGATGTTCATACCTCCATTCGGTAAGTTACCGAAATTACGTAACGTGAATAACGTAAGATTACCAGGCTCTTATTATAAAGTAGTGATTAGTAGTCTGTGACATTATAGCAAAAACCCTATTGCCAGGTCCAGCGGACCTCGCTTGTTTAATATTTTTTCACCGTTCGAACTTTCAGACTTACATTCCTCACCTCAAAGATGGATTACATTCCTCACCTCAAAGTTGGATTTGGTTAGGTTTTATTAATTTAATTTTTTTTTCACAGTTTGAATTTTCAGACTTCAAACTTTCCACTTCAAACGAACACCCATTATTACGAAGTTTAATGTACGGAAAAAGCGAAATCCTGCACTTTTCATTTGAATATAGCCTCTAGTTTGGCATCACCAGGGTCGGGCATGATCCGAATAAACGTGATCCGAATCAGAATCATGATTCGGATCACGAACTTTGATTCGTTCAATGATTTGAATCCATTTCGAATTAATGATTCGTGATCCGTGATCCGAATCATTAAATCGAATTGATCTATGATCCGTGATCCGAATACTTTTTTGCTATTATCCGAATCGCGAATCAGCGAATCCTGTATTCAAAATTTCAAATTCAGAAGCCAAAAAAAAAGAAACAAACAAAGCATTCAAAGCAACAAGTTACAACTAGGGTACTAAAGGATGGGGGTAAAATGGGTCGCCGCCATATTTGTTCAGTTGTTTACATTTTTTTCTCTTTTAGCGGCTATATCACAGGAAAGAGAGTTCATCGCATTGTTCATGATTCAATTTTTATAATAAATTAATCAAAAGTATCAAAAGCACAAGAATAAAT